>JAUMHN010139495.1:0-23280 GCA_032360265.1 Heliamphora ciliata
AGCGTCCTTATCTTCTCGTCTTGACCGTCTGCCTCAAGTTAGTATAGGATGTTTTTACTTTGTTTTCCCTGTATCTTTTTGTTGTTTTGGGGTTTTGTCCCGGAAATGTCAAAGGGAGATATTGTTAATGTAATTGGCAAATTTTTGGGTGTATAGTCAAAACCACCAAGTGTTTGTATCCTTTTTATTTTGGGCTGGGTCGCTTTTGTTTTCTTCTTCTTAGTGTTTGACCCCTATTTCTTCCCTTTTGTAGCCATTTCCTTATGGCGCTCGCTGGAGCGCTGGCTTAGCGCTCGTGGAGCGCTTGACAGGCGCTCAAGCGCTGGTTTTATATTAGGTGATCAGAAGGGTCCGCTCGTTGAGCACCCTCTAGGCGCTTGAGCGCTGGGTCAGCGCTCCTTAGGCACTCGTTGAGCGCTTGAGTGCTAGAGCCTTGTGGCTTGCCCTTTGCCTTTTCCAGTTTGCCTCGCTCGCAAAGCACCCTCGGAGCGCTTGAGCGCTCTTAAGCGCTTGCCATGCGTTTGAGAAGCGCTCGAGCGCTTCATCATGCGCTTGAGCAGCACTTAAACAGCGCTCAAGCGCTCATGGTTAAACCCTAGGTTAAACAGTTATGGCGCTCGCTAAGTGCCTGCGACGCGCTCGAGCGCTTATGCGCTCGCAAGGCGCTCGAGCGCCCTAAGACAGTTTCTTACCACCTTTGTGTACAGTATATAAGTCCTTGCCTGTCTCGTTTTTAATACCACCAACAAAAAAAAACATTGAGAGAGTTGGGAGTGACATTTTTGGCACCTTTTGTTTTCCCTACACTTTGTCAAACTCTTGTCTACTTCCTTGTAACAATCTAAGAGCCTTTGATCCTATTAAAGTGCACACACCACTTAGATTGTCTTACTCTCTCAGACTTTAAATTTTTCTACATTTTTTGTCATTCATTCGCACTTAAAACTTGCTCGGATCAAATATTAGCCGTTGGGTTTCTTGGATCAGGAAGTTGAAGCAGCTTGAATCTATAGAATCTAAAAAGAGCTCGGGGAGCTGTCACAAACTACAAAGTTAGGTAGTCGTTGGGTAACGGGTGCAAATCTTTTGTTCTTTTGGCTTGTACCTTTTTGATTCACAGTGAAAAGTGCTTTTTGTGTCGGTGTCGTAGTTTTCATCCCGGAGTTTATCCCAAGGGTTTCCACGTTATATCTTGTGTTTATCATTCATGGATGTTGATTATTTATTTCCAAATGCAAATTAATCTTCTTAAGTTTTAATTCGTCCATGGATTAACATATTCACCCCTCCCCCCCAGGGTTAATCAGGTTTATCTACCGTTATTTACATGGGTAAACACCTCTTTGAAAAGTAAGCTTTAAAAGAAAAAAGTTGAAAAATTACTCATAACAATTAGACCGCTCGATCGGTCCCATGACAGATCGATCGATCTTTCACTTCCTACAGTAATTTCACATAGCAACTGAGAAACCGAGAGGTCGCAATGACCGCTCGATAGACCGCTCGATCGGTCCATCAAGCGGTCTAGCCCTAGACTCTTTTCCCAAGTTTTGTTCAAAAAATTTGATTTTCCATATCAAAACACTTGTAAAGGTAAGCCTTCCATACCACCAATCTTTATAGAGATAAGGTCAAAATGTAAAGAAACATCTCCAACCATTTTCAAATTCAACAAAATTGACATTCTGCCCAGCTTACATCGTTCAAACCCATAACAAATCGTCCTATCATGCATGCAAAAATATGAGTTCACGGCCTTATGTCCTTACAATAGGGTTACACCAACCCAGATACAACCACTCAAAGTATTTAAAAGAATTACATCTACAACTGTTTAAATCTCAAAAGATGATACAAAAAGATATAATTCTCTCAAATACTTTGAAACAAAACAAGGGGTCCCGCGACCATGACCCTTAATCCATAGCCTTCTTCCTGCTATCACCTGAAATAATTTTTACAACATGAGTCAAAGCTCGTAAGAAATTGACTAACGGTGAATGAAAACATAACATGCGAGGATGGTTATACGACATGCAATACATAGTTTTATCAAAATTAACTTTCATTTTTCCACCAAAATCCCATTCCATTACACCGATTTCAAGTTCCCAAGTTCACAACACACACCAACGCACACGCAAACATCGTTCTCATCATCTCATATTTCAATCAACTCGTGATTTTCACACTAGGAACCAACGCCATATAAGCTTATAGACCCATGCCGCGTTACTACCGACCAGACCACGCGAGACTCCCTAAGTAAGATGCGTTCTATAACTCGCCGCGACTATCGTCTTGTTCTCAATTATTAGCCGAAGGATAGGTCACCCAATCTGCGCAGTTTTCTGGTATTTCACTGAGGAGCTATTTAAGCTCAACTTAAACGATCCATAGATCCAAAATCGGTCCTTTTCATTTTATCACATTAATATCCCAAACGCGAGTTCAACCCAAACATAATTTCTCTCGCCAATACCCAACACACAGAAGGCTAACAACAATTATACATATTATCAATTTCATAGGCTTCACATATTTTGGTTTTAATTAGCTTAAAACTCTCTACCCACACATCATGGTTCCCAAAAACTCATCACACTCTCACAGTTTATTCAAAACCCCAATTTATCCTTCCTTGATATCATATTTCATCAAATTCATGGATTGTATATATATAAATAAGTTTCCACAACCCAAAACTTATCAAATCATTCATCAATTTTATCATTCAATCCATTAACCCCAAAATCCCGAATTTTCAAGAGTTAATCCAAAAACCAAACCCTAGTTTCTCATTTTTTAATTCCATACATGTCCAATACCAACAACAAGTTAAAAGTCCCTTAAAGCATCCACAAATCCAAGATTTGATATGCTTTAACATTAAACCTTAATCTGGGATTTCAAAACATCAATTTTTCATGCTTCCATGCATATATATTCAAATATACAACTCATATCAAGCAAAGATTCAAAAATAGTCATAGATCCTACATTTTTGATACTCAAGCCACAAGGAAACAACTCAAGCAAGCTCCAATCAACAGAAACTCCAACCACGTGGCGAAGGTGTAGCTTCCAACGCGTGTCCTCACTCTCCAACGGGAGCTCACTCGAGAGAAAGGCAAGGAATCCATTCTTAAAGAGTTAGGAATGCTCTAAGAGACCATCAAACCCAACCCTAGGGCTTACTTTTTGTTTTAGAGATAGAGAGAGAGAAGATAGGAATGAGAGAAAGATCCCAAAACCCGAACTTAAAGCTGCCTTTTGCGATAGACTGCTTGATCGATTTTTCGCTGGAATTCACTCAATCAATCCACAATAATTATTTTCATGCATATTCGAGAACATAATAGTTATCAACAACCAAACTCATGATCGAACTTTTAATCCTTTCTCAAATCTAAACATTAATCCACACGGCTTAATTAAATGTTTCAAATAAAAAAGAACTATATCCCTACAGGCACCACCTCCCTCCTCCTCCTACCGCCACCCTTCATCTCCTTCCTCTCTTGCCCAGACTACACAATGTCAATAACCCCATCAACACTCTCCATTTTCTATTTACTAGAAGTTATTCAATAAAAAAAAATTCTTATTTAAATGGATATACAACAGAGTTCTAATAATTGCTCTCATATTCAAAAAACTCCATGTTTTGAATGGATCAATGTTGTCAACAACCAATGCAACTTCATTACCCAGTCGACTGGACTGACAGTAGGCTTGTCCAGTCGACTGGATTGAGCCATCCAGTCGACTGAGGTGTGGCGGAGGAGGAGTTTTTCAGTTCCAGAACTCCTTCAGTCGACTGGATTAGCAGTTCAGTCGACTGGATGACCTGTTTGCCGAGGCCTATAAGTATTCCAGCGCCTGTTTTCATTCCAAAAACTTATTTTCTTCCAAACTCTCTGCCTTCTCTCTACTTTTTTGTGGTGCCCGGGCCTAGTTTTTAACGATCAGCTTGTAGATCCTTGTTATTCACGCTGTTAGCTTCGTATCCATCCAGACAGATTCTCGTTCCGACGAGGTTCGATTTTTGAGATTTTGAGTTTTGACTCACCGAGGTCGGAACCTAGACTATGTTGTTTTTAAAGAGTACTACGTGCAATTATAGACATTTTCACAAGTTGAAAATGCCCTAAATGTTATATTTATGTTTAAACCTTATTTTTTGGATAAAAAGCATGTTTTGCGTTTTTCTTGGTTTATTACATGATATGACTTGTGGATGTTTGATTTTCAAAAGGTGGTTTTGAAAACGAAAGTTTTGTGAAAAATCTTAAAAACTGTATTTCTGGAGGTTTGGATGCTAACTCTTGGAGTTGAGCTTAGATTTAAACATTTCCATGAGATGTGAAACCATTATATGATTATGAGAATGATATGACGATATGTATGTAAATAATCAGTACATGGCTGTGTGCGTACTTTTATCTGTTGAATCATACGAAAAATTGCATATAGGGGCATATAATTGTCCTGCGGTGAAAGACTGCTAAGAATTGCATATGAGGGCCTATGATTATCCTACAGTGAAATACCACTAAGAATTGTATATGGGGGCAAGTGATTGTCTTATAGTGATAGACCATAAAACAGTACGATATGCATATAACCTTGTTGTATATACTTACGGTATTGTTGGGCATTGTTAGATGTCTGGGGTTTTATTTTTTTTAAAAGGTAAAATCGTTGAGGCTCATGTGATTGAGTAAATTTTACTATGTGATTGTATATCTACTTTACTGCATCATAATCTGTTTCTACTAGGCTTCGACTCACGTAGTGGAATTTGTTAAATTTTTTTTCACGTGGAGTTGATCTAGTTGTATCCGTGGTGACAGGAAGACTATTATATAGTTTTTCCCTTCTTGTTATAGAAACATGTATTTATATATATCGCTTGTTTCTAAAGGCATGTTTTGTAAGCCGTGAGACTGTATATTATAACTGTATGAACATGTATGCATGTTGTACTGAGAGTGAACCTTGGGTACTCTTTTAATTCCAAAAGCTGTATTATTTTTAGATGATTGCTTTACCAGTAAAATCCTATCTTTTTACAAAAATGGTGGTTTGGTGGGCTTTTCACGTGACCCTGGCTTTTGAAAAGTGACAAAATGTTCGATATTAGCAAAAATACCAATACAAAGAAGCAATATCAAATTCGATAACAACTAATCTAGCAGCTTTAGAAATTCATTGAAACAACATACTTCATTAATCAGCTAAGTGACATCCGAGGATCAGAAACATTCAAGCACTATAATCCTATTCAGAGTTAAATGATGGGCTATATTGATCAACCAAAAAAAAAAATGTAGCCAAATGAAAGATATAAAAAAAAAAAGGGGGGTTGTGGTGGGGGGGTGGGGGTTATGAGATTGAGTTCTCACTTTGTGACATGAGGAAAAGGAAATCCAAATTAACCACTGAAACTGGCTTCTTTGGGAGTCTTCGCGACGATAGAGAGCGCGTGCAACCCAGATTGAAGCTCGTTAGCCAGCAGGTCATAGACCATGCGGTGCCGCTTCACGAGGCTTTGCCCCTCAAATTTGTTAGACACAATCTTAACGTTGAAATGAGTCTCGTTGTTGGCGTTGTTTTTGACGGCGGCATGGCCTGCGTGCTGGTGTGAAACGTCTTCCACTTCCAAAACGGTAGCCTCCAATGTAGATTGAAGCTTCGACTTTATTCTGCTTGCCCTCGACATCGTCACCAACATACTCGCTCCTCTTGCACCCATAATTTACTTTTCCAGAATAGCAATAGTATCCACTTCTTCAAATTAGTTCCCCCAAACAGCACCTTGTGGAGGAGAGAAAAGAAAAGGATTATTTAGCGTGAGTTCGGCATAACTATTTTTTTTTTGAAATTTAGCTTTAAAAGAAATAGATGTGAAAAGATCAATTAATTAAGGTAAAAGATCAGATAAATATATTTTTTAAGAGACTTTTAAATAAAAAAAAATCTTTAAAAAAGGTAGGCAAACAGAGGCTTAAGCATCTGCGTTTGGAACTAAGAGAGAAAAGAAAAGATTATTTAAGAGATTTAGTTTTTTTTTAAAAGAGAAAATTAGATAATTTGGATTAATTTTTTATAGCAATTTTTTTAATTTAATTTAATTTTTTTATTAAAATATTTAATATGTTTTTATTTTTTTTAACATGGCTTATTTTATTTTTGTGAGAAGTGTTAACTTTTTAAATTGATGGTATCATACCAATTTTACTTAAAAAAAGTTAGGTGTTTGGGATATGTGTAGATTTTTCTTGAAAAAATAAATTAAAAAAAATTAATTATTTTAAAAAAAAAACCAAACAGTATAGTTTAAAAGTTGATTTAAAAAAAATCAAATTTTAAGTAAAACCAAAAGGAGCTAGTTAATAAAAAACAAATAATAATTATGTTTTTTTTCTCTATTTTGCTTAGAAAAATAACAAACAAGAAATTATCATTTCTCACATCTTGTTTGGTTAGTTTCAATAAGAGTACTAAAGAAAAAAAAAAGTGCCTTACTAACATAACATAATATTACTTAATTGACCCTTACTTAAAACTACATCAGTTGTTGGCACACACATACGTGTGCGAATATATATTTAAGAATTAAAGTAATTTTAAAAAGATAAATAAAAAATTAATTTAATCTTTAAATTATGAGTAATTATAATTTTAAAATTAAGTGATGAAAGAAAAGTTTGATGTGTATTTGAAAGAAAAAAAAGTAACTAAGGGGCATTATTTATAATAAAAACTTACATGATTTCATTTTAAAGGAAATACCAAATAAATGCTCTCCTTTTATATATAAGTATAAAAATAAATAATATTACTTAACTAGTCCGATTTGAAAATGTTAGGATTGTGTCTTGAGCGGATAATAGATTACTCGAGCAGTCTGTGGTAGGGACACGTTTTATTGAGGCAGCTATGGTTGCAGTCATCGCATAGTTTGATCTAGTTTGAGTTTATATAAAGGGGGTTTAAGTATTATAAACCCTAAGACACATAAAAAGTAAGGCACAATATGAGGATACAATATAAAAGTTCAGGTTGAGGTCATGAAGTGTAAAGAGAGACTCAGATACACTAAAGTGGAGCTCAGATTTAGAAATCAGAGAATATAGAGCTAGTTCTTATAATCGTTATTGATAAAAGTGTATTATTTCTTCTTGTTCTCCCATGGAGGTAGGCAGTCAGCTGAATCACGTATATCATTATTGTATTCTTGGATGTTCTTATTCTAACTTTATTTGTTTTGTGTGGATTGAAATCTATGTTCTTTTTTTCGTGGTGTTAGAGAATTTGTGCCTAAAATCCCAACAAGTGGTATTAGAATTTCTAGTTATTGGCTTAATCACTCGATTATAATAAAGATGAAGAACATCATGTTAGAGATCTTTACAGATTGGTAGAGAACGTGGTGGTAGGTGGAATTACAGTACTACACAGGCAAAATCTAGCAGTTACGACTCAGATTTTCGGTATATGCGGCTTGATTAGATTGACAAGAGCAATATATCAAAGAAGAGAGCAACAGTCAAGTGGAGTCCAAGTTCATTCAGATTGATGATCATAAAGGGTGGAGCATCTAAACCCATGAAAGTGGTGTAGGACAACGAGACCGGTAGATCTTCAAAATGGTTTAAAAATTCGAGTCAAGGTGGAGATTGTTGGGGTTGTGTCTCACTGTCTCGTATTTCTAGACAGTTCAGTCAAGGAGAAGTCCGCTCGAGCGGTCCAGGACGGGAACGCGTTTTATTGAGGCGGTTAAGGTTGCAGTCGTCACATAGTTTGACCTAGTTTGGGGTTTATATAATGGAAATTTAAGCACCATAAATCCTAAAATACATAAAGAGTGAAACACAATGTAAGGATACATCAAAGAGTGTAAATAGAGGCTCAAATACACTACATTGAGGCTCAAATTAGAGATCAAATAGTATAAAACTAGTTATTGTAATCCTTATTAAGAATAATGAATTATTCATTCTTGTTCTTCTGTAGAAGTAAACAATCAGTCGAACTACGTATATCATTATGTTCTTGGATGTTCTTGTTCCATTTTTATTGGTTTTGTGTAGATTGAAACTTACGTTTCTTGTTCCATTGCGTTAGGGGACTCATGTCTAAAATTTCAACATAAAATAAGAGTATTTAATGTATTTATTTTTTGAGAGTTAATATCGATATTACAAAATAAAAATATTTAAATAATTTCTTTTTTCTCTAAAAAATTTTATACTTTTTTTTTCTTCCTATCATTCCATCCCAACCTGCTATAAAAGTTCCATCAATTGTGGAAATCAATCCAATCTTTATTCCATCTCGTTTCGATTGCCTTTGTTGCTTGGAAACCGAGGGTAATTATGAAACAAGTTTTAAAAAACAAAACAGAAAACAAAAGGAATTCGCATATTATTTGGGTTTTTTGGACTAGTTGCGTAATTGGATTTCTCGGCAACCAAGAAAGAGAAAGGGGATTCATTAGTGGCAGAGATTTTAATGTTATTGAAATCCATAATCCATACAAAGATCTAAAATTCGTAGCAAAATAATGGAAAATTTGATTGCTTCCCAAATCACGATGGAGAGAGAGAACTTACGGAATCATCAAACTCCCATCGACGCCAGATGGAGCCTACTCTGTTTTAAAAAATATCTATGCTATTTGTCTATTTATACAATTGTAATATAATAAATAATATCAAAATAATGATAAAAATTAGTAAAACTTTGTTAATTGATTTTTTTATTAGTAAATCAAACGAAATTAAATCAAATTAGTCTATTTCTCATTCAATCGTGATAGTTATATAAATCATTTTATATCGTTCTCTTCTGTTAAAAGTCATATTTTCAGTTAATTTCAATAAATTTATATATTTTCTTAATATAGCATTCTATATCAATTTAGGTTTATCTATTCTCTTAATATTTTTATTACACATAATCTTATCATTTTTCTTGAGTATTGAATCAACTGGTATATTTTGTGTCAAAATCATCTTAATTTATTTTTTCTTAATTTATCATCAATTGATGTGACCCCTACCATTTCTTGATTTTTTCAGTCCTAATTTTATTATTTCTAGTTTTACCACACATCCACCTTAACATTTTCATTTCAGCAATATTCATCTTATTTATATGATCTTTTTTAACAACCCAATCTTTCATATAAAATTGTTGATCTAATAACAATTCTATAAAATTTTTAGTTCAATATTATAGGTATCTGTTGATCACATAGAATGCCAAAAGTACCCCTCTATTTTTATTTTTTATTAGTATAGAATATAAATAATATTTAATTTAAATTAATCAAAGTAATATATAAATTTGAAATGAAACACGTCTTACATAGTATCTTATTCATAATACTAGTGTTATTGCGCGTGCTCTGCATAAAAATTCATGCCTGTAATTAGTGTTATATTTAGTATTTGTTAGGAAATTAGACATGTATTTATTTCTCTTTTGTTTGGAAAATTTGTGACAAATTATTAATATCACATTCTTTGATAATTAAATAATTGTTCTTGTGAGTTTGCTATAATAGATTGCAGGGTATTAAATAATACAAGAAAAGGAGTTAAAAGGGATAAAATACAACTAGTACCAGATCACTCGACAAACTATTCGAGCCGTCTATCGAGCGGTCGAGAAGGCCCCTCGATTTCTGCGCCTACATTGTAAAAATGTTGCAATGCTAACTTCACCGCTCGAGTGGTAAACAGACCGCTCGATCGGTTCTGTACGCGAGCCTCTTTTAATTAAGTTAGGATTTTGCGATTTTTGACTAGGGTTAAGGCTGCTAGGATTTTGTGGTTGTGTTATAAAGGGGGCTGCTAGGGTTTTATGTTAGGTGCATCTTTGTAATATCACATTCTCTAGTCACTAAGACGCCTCTCCATTAATTGAAATGCTCCTAAGATGTCCAAGGGCCAGATTGAAGAAGATAGTTTGGAGTTTTCATATTCAACACGCTCGGTGATCATATAGCTTCCGTGCCTTCAAGAATATCATCGAGCAAACAAAACCTTCAACGTTCTATTCAAGTTCATAGAGTCTCTTGAGTGGATTCTCAAAGGTTTGAAGTCTGGTGGTGGATTTCGTCTGTAGTCAATGTTCGATGGTGGATTCTAGCGGTAGTCAGGTACGAAGTTGGTATACGTGAATTCGACAAGAATAGACTTACAACGTAGGTTGTGGATTCAACGGTAGTCAGCAGGATTTCTTGTAACCAACAATGTTTAATAGTACTTGATCTTTCTGGATCTACCTAGATTGGTCCCGTGATTTTTACCTGAGTTGAGATTTTTCACGTAAAAAAATCTTGTGCCTTCTCGCGTATGATTGCTTTATTTTTACTTGAGTGGTTATTTTTTTGTTTATTAGCTTCGTATGGTTGATTTAAAAATCGATTAGTGCAAATCAATCATTAAATAGGATTTTTCAATTGGTATTTGCGCATGTCACTTAACAAAAATTAAATTTTTTTATAAGTGTTGAACCGATTGATTGATTTGCAATAATGGATATACTTAAAGAGAAACAATCAACCGTGAGACCTCCTATCTTAGATGGTGAGGATTTGGATGATTTTAATTCTTTACGTGAGTCATATACTAACCTTTATAAAGAAAGCTTGAAAATAACCAAAATAAATTTAAAACTATCTCAAAAGCTTAGGGATCATGAGAAAGAAAAAGAAAGGTTATCACAAGAGCTAATTGAAGCTCAAGCCTTGGTATGTAGATTAAAGTCAGATAAGGAGACCTTGTGTGATAAACTTGCCCGGTGTGAAAGAGTGAAAAACGACTTAATTGAAACACATGAAGATAAACTTATTAATCTTGAGAAAAATTTGTATGAGAATATCGAGTCAAATAAATGACTTGAGACTAGGTTGATTAAATTAGAATGTGAACTTGATGCTTCTAATGCTACTCTCGAGAATATTAATGTAAGATCAAAAGTTTTGGATGATATTCTGAATGTGCAAAAGGTGGCTATTAATCGTTCTGGTCTTGCATACGCTGGTGGAGTTTTATTCTCAAATTCTACAAGTAAAATAAAATTTGTTAAATTTGTCATCCCCGCACCTGTTGCTCAAAAACTAGTTGTCTAACCAAAACTTAATCCACTAAAAGTCAATACTCCTAAATTTGCATCTAGAAATAAACTTGTGCCCATATGCCATCATTGTGGTATTCCTGATCACATGCATCCAAATTGCATAAAATTGAGAAGGATGTATGTTGATAATAAGGTTTTTGTGCCTATATGTGTCGTCATTGTGGGATAAAGGGATAAATCAGACCTCACTGCACTAGGTTGATTGACCCAAATAGGTTCAGATTTGACATGCCACATCGATGTAGGAAAACTTGGACTTCGATCCTAGAACTTGTGCCTTTGAAAATTTTAAAAAAATAGATAAGAAAAAAGTGATCTAGACTGCTTTTTTACAAGTTAAAATCCTTAGTTTTTGTGTTGTCGGTTTGAGTCAGGTTATTTTGATTTTTTTGTTATATTTTTTGTTAATTTTTTTTGTTGAGTCTTAACTGTCAAAATAATTTAAAAACAAAAAACAAGGTGGAGGAAATTATTAAGGTGTGAGTATCATTTATGTACATTAATTTTTTGGCTGAAGTCCCAGTGTTTTGTTTTTTAGATTAAATACACACCATTGGTTTCTGGTTAACCTAGTTCATAGTGGTTTAGAACATCTTCAGAGATAATTCTATTCTGTATACCACTTGAACGCTGATAGATGTAAGAGTTCTCGGAACTTGGGTTTCGATTTATTTATGTGTCTTTCTTATTTTTTCAGTTTTCTAAGATTTCACAAAATGACCTCGTAGTGGCGACCCACAAGAACTTAATGTTTAAACCCTCTCATTCTTTTATTTCTATATGTTTGGCTTGAAGAAATGGCTACCTATACGAGCTTTACTTTTCGTTCGCATTAGTGTAAAAGCTGTCGATAAAAGAAAGAAAAAAAGAAAAAGAAAAAGAAAAAAAAATCTGCAGCCTTTAGTTGAGTGGGAGTTAATTCTATAAAGTGAATTGGGTCCAAGCTGGCCCGACTTTGTGACATTCTTGATTTTTGATAAATAAATGTGACTCGGTTATATCGATCCCATACAGAATTTGATCTTAGAGTCTGAAAAATGTTTTAAGTCACATACACTACTTTATATAGAATCTTTTTTGATTATATTCCTCTATATATGAACATAGGATATCTCGGACTCATTGTGTGTTTTGATCAATTTAACTAGATTTTGTGGTTTTAAACGTGTAAATTTGTACATGGGTCTTGTACTTATTCTTTAATTTTATTCTCTACTCAAAAAAATTAGTTTTCTTGAGTTTATAGATTCGTGACAAAAATAGGTAAATTAGATATGTGCTTAAGGGGGAGTGTCATTTAAGGGGGAGTGTGTTTTTTAATTTTTTTGGGCGTGTCGTATGTGTATTTTGTTAGTTGGATATTAATACATAACTAAAATGATAATTTGGATTTTCGGGTTTTGTCATAGAATTGCCTAAGTGGGAGATTGTAGGAAATTAGACCTCTGATTTGATTCTCTTTTGTTTGGAAAATCTATGACAAATTATTAATGTCTCATTCTTTGATAATTTAACACTTGTTCTTGTGAGTTTGCTATAATAGGTTGTAAGATATTAAATAATGCAAAAAAATAAGCTAAATGGGACAAAATACTACAACTGTACAAGATTGCTCGACAGACCACTCGAGCGGTCAAGAAAGCTCCTCAATTTTTGTGCCTGCACTATAAAAATGCTGCAAAGTTGACTTTACTGCTTGAGTGGTGAACAGACCGCTCGATCAATCCTGTACGCGAGGCTCTTTTAATTCATCTAGGGTTTCGCAATTTTTAACTAGGATTAAAGCTGCTAGGGTTTTGTGGTTGTATTATAAAAGGGACTGCTATGATTTTATGTTAGGTGCCTCTTTATAATATCATATTCTCTAGCCGCCAAGGTGCCTCTCTATTAATTCAAAAGCTCTCAAGCCATCTAAGGGCCTGATTGAAGAAGATTGTTTGGAGTTTTCATATTCAATTCGCTTGGTGATCATATAGTTTTCGTGCCTACAAGAATATCATCAAGTAAAAAAAAATCCTTCAATGTTCTATTCAAGTTCGTGGAGTTTCTTGAGTGGATTCTCAAGAGTTCGAAGTGTAGTGGTGGATTCCATTAGTAGTCAAAGTCTGGTGGTGGATTCCAGCGACAGTCGAGTACGAAATTGATGTACGTGGATTCGGCAAAAATAGGTTTATAGTGGATTCAATAGTGGTCTGTAAGATTTCTTGTAACCAACAATGTTTAATAGTGTTTGATCTTTTTGGACCTGAATTAGTCCTGTGTTTTTACCCGAGTCGGGGTTTTTCATGTAAAAAATTTTGTGCTTTCTCGCTGTGTGGTTGTTTTATTTTTGCTTGTGTGGTTGTTTTTTTTTTGTTTATTAATTTTGTGTGGTTGATTGAAAAATCGATTAGTGCAAATCAATCGTTAAACAAATTTTTTTAGTATTATTAATAAGTAACACAATATATTTTATTTTTGACATTCAGTTACAATAGATTTTGCGCAAGCTATAAGCATGAAGATTGCCTTAACTTCTTCCATTAGCTACTACTAATTTTGTGCAATTTACTTGTTTGTGTGGTTAGTGAATTATTAGGCTTGCATAGTGGGATTTTTTTTTAAATAACTGACATTAGATGTAATTTGAAGAGAGAAAGTCGTTCACTTGATATACTTTTTAAATTTTCTAATGTATCTACCATCAGCTAATGACATGAAAATTTTGCTAAAATGTAGAAATTGATTTTGATGAGTAACATGGAATTACCAAAAAAAATTAAAATATTATATGTCCCATAAGTGTATTATTTGATAGCTTCTAAATGTACACCAGTTTGCTGAATGCACTTTTTATTTATAAATATATAAATAATTGTGCATTATTGATAAATATTTTAATTCTTTTGATAATTATTTTTAGTAAAATTATGTGTGTATTTAGAAGTTCCGGTTATTTTATAAATAAAGCAAGTAAGGCATGGGTTAGAAATCTAAAACCCTCAATTTAAAAAATTAGAATGAAAGAATATCTAAATTAAAAAAATTGAAATACAAAGGGCAAACAGTATAATATGCCAAAAAAGAACACACTTCATGTAAAAAAATAAACTAAAGCAAGTAAGATAGGGATGAGTTAGAAGTCCAAAATGACAGAAAAATGGTTTTAAAAACATTATTTCTTAGCCAACTTTGAGCCAATTTTAAAATGGGACCCATATACCGGTTAAGATGGGTTGGGTGGTGTTATATTCATCATTGTGAGCATATTAAGAATACGTATTTGGTTGATTAAAACCATTGAGTATTGAATAAAAAAAGGCTTCCTAAATCATATAGTTGAATATGGTAAATGAAGGTAAAATATATTGTCCAATATTTGAGGTTCAATAAGAACTTAGTGGGTATTTATAAGACAACCTTAGGTTAAGGGAAGGGTTGCTTGGGGGTAGCCTATTTTGTGGACGGGGGAAGTTCTACACAAGTGTGAGCTTTTGCGGGGCCTGAAACCAAACACGTGCAAGCGTACCACCGGCTGCCCATTCGACCGGCTGGGTTGGGCCTAGGCTCGAGCTTGAGTTCGAGTAGGTCCTTGGGTGGTATCTTATCTTTTTGGCAAAATTTTATTTTATTTAAAATATTTATTAAATAAATTTTAAATTTATATAAAATAAATTTATATTTTAAATAAAATTTTGTTAGTCTATTGGTATGTTATTGTTACCTTTTAAACCAAACCAATTATTTCCAAACAGGTGCACATATTTTCAAATTGCGAACCGAACTGATTCACACCGGTTCAGACCTACCCGAACAAGTGCTTTATTATCTATTAATAAAATCCTCGGGTCCTTCTTCCTTCAAATCACTTTTCTTTTCACCTTCGTTCTCTGCATTATGTGTTTTATCCGTTCGCTGAGAATAGAAGATTGTAATACTTCTTTCTGTGTGCGAGAGACCAAGTAATTTTTGAGAGAGAGATGTCCGAACCCGTAAGCACCATAGCGAGGGGCGAATCTGTTTTAAGGACAAAGTGTAGCATACTTGCCTTAGTCTATTTTTGCTTCTGAATCCAATTTATAATGAGTGAATCTATTCTGTCTTACATACCAAAGTTCTGTAAGTTTACCATTTCTTTTTCTTTTTCTTTTCCTGTTCATAGAGTTTATTTTTATTTTCTCAACATATACATAATCTTTTTTTCTTCTTCATATCTCACCTTCCAATTTTTTTTTGTGTATTGTTTTTACTTTTGTACATCCAGTACAACTTTTAGTTAACAATCTTAAAGCAAATTTGGGTTTTACCTGTTGTTTTGAAAAAAATAATTAATATACTATTTTATAAAATAGTTTCCTTTCTAGTTTCTCTATTTACTACAGTTTATAAAATTAATAATTGTGTTGTACTTCTATTAAATAGAAATGGCTACAAAAACCAATCACGATTCTATAAATACCAGTACTAACAACAGTGATGTATTCAATATTATTTCCATGGCTATGGCACCTATTGTTGTACCAATACTGAATTCGGTTCTAGTGAACCATAGAGAGAAGCCAAAAGTTCAATGAGAGTGACTTCAAAAGGTGGCAACATAAGATGCTATTCTACCTAACCATTTTGAATTTGGCAAGATTTCTTAACGAAGATGAATCTGACAAGCAAATTATTATTGTAGTAGAAGCATGAGAACATG
Organism: Heliamphora ciliata; assembly: GCA_032360265.1. Lineage (NCBI taxonomy): Eukaryota > Viridiplantae > Streptophyta > Magnoliopsida > Ericales > Sarraceniaceae > Heliamphora > Heliamphora ciliata. The sequence continues at coordinate 15,836 of JAUMHN010139495.1, forward strand.
CCTACTTCTTGTGTAAGAACTATGTCCTCAATGGCTTGGAAAATGCATTGTATAATGCTTGTTATACCAAGAAGACTGTAAAAAAATTATGAGAATCCTTGGACAAGAAATAGAAGACTGAATACACCGGGATAAAGAAATTTACTGTCAACTATTTTCTTGACTATAAAATGGAGGATTCTAAGACTTCATCAATCAAGTCCTGGAACTTTAGATAATTTTGCATGAAATTCATGCAAAGGGGATGTCTTTGAGTAACTCATTCCAAGTGGCAATAATTATTGAAAAATTGTCGTCATCTTGGAAGGAATTCAAAAACTATATAAAGCACAAGCGCAAAGAGATGAAACTGGAGGATTTCATAGTGCGGCTGAGAATTGAATAAGACAATTGTGGCTCAAAGAAGAAAGTGAGTGTCACGCCCCAAAACCATGGTCACGCGAACTAGCCAAGAAAAACCTGATTTGAGATACCTAAGCCCAAAAGGGTCACAGAACGTAAACGAAAACGAGTTTAAAACCGTAAGAAAATGTACTTTCGAGGGTTTATTTTATGTAAAAGAATAACCTAAAAGAATAAGGTCATAGTCTCTAAGAGCCAAGCTTTAAAACGAACAAACAAAGTTTTCAAGAAAACTGCCTAGACCGCTTGATCGGTCAAAAGACCGCTCAAGTGCTCCCTACAAGACCATTGGTTTTCCACTCGAAACACAAAAATAGAATGTTTACCTTGGCCGCTCGATAGACCGCTCGACCGACCATGGTCCCTCTCAAAACATACAACATACATGCATCGATAACAAGGCCTCAAGGCTTACAAACATATGTTTTCAAATCCAAAACATATATCATCATTACATGATTCATCAACCAAAACGGTGATACCAACTGATCAACAAAACTACTAAAAACAAATAAAGAGTTTTATCTTCGCCACCTCCGAGGCTTTTCTAGATCAATCCTTGTTATCAACTTCACTTGAAAGGTTTAAATCCCACAACGTGAGCTGAAACCCAATAGGAAAAAAAAGCTTGCATGAATTAAAAACATAACATGCAAATCACGAATTTTATGAACAAATTGACCACATAAGTCTCAAAACGGTTTTCTATCCATAAAATCATAAGTTTTTATATAATCACATAACGTCCAACAGTTCAATAATCATGCACAATACATTACATTCCAACTCGATTTCCACAACCTATGAGGTTTCCTACGCACTTTGCACTATTTTACGGCCTTCCACCGAGGGACAATTACTAATCCCACTTATGCAAAGTCTTTATGATCTTTCACTGCGGGACCATCATCAGTCCTAATTATGCGATCCTTTATATATATGCTTTTGAACTGAAATCGTCTTAGGGAATTTCGTAATGTGAACTATCTTCGTGAATTTAATTATATTACTAAAATAAAATAGACCGGGTCTCCACAACCTCCCCTTCTTAGGAAATTTTGTTCCCAAAATTCATCACTAGTTCCCAAAATCAAAAGGCTCTTTGGTAATCACCTCCAATTTCTATTCTAGAATTATTTTTATATTTGAGCATACCTCCCATTGTCAACTCTTGTCACCAAAATTTAATCACCCGTCACACTTTAGTTCCCAAGCTTAAACCCCATTCGTTCTTAATCAAACAAATCTCTCGCACACTCATGTTCAACTTTAGGAACGGTATCCATTTGAAATAAACATGACCATGAAGGCTAGAATCAAATTCAAAACGTCTATTTGCCTTTTACCGTCCATTATGCTCAACCAAGAACTCAACTGCAATATCTTTTATACTAAGGCTCTTCTTTTCTACGGACTCCTAATCTTTTCTACGGACTCCTAACAGCTCAGAACTCAATATTTTCTCGATAATACTTTCTTCCACGATCACAATCATCCAAATACAATATTACCCCAATGGTTAGAAAGATCATCCTTGTAATTCACTATCCAAAGCAACATTTCCTTCATTATCTCAAATTACCACTTGAAGAAGGATCACGAATTGTCCTTACATGCCGAATTTGATAGGGTAGTTGTAATCAACACACTAACTAGATCTTGTATGTTTACACCCTTAGCTCCTAGCTTCTAGCTTGACCCTCAATTTGAATAATTAAATTGCTGCATACATTCTTGACAGTGCCACGATAACCGATAACATCCCAAAAGAATAATGGCTTCTTTGGTAGTCAACTCTCAACCTCCATATTTATCTTTCCAACAATCATTTATCACCGGATCACATTCCCATGACCCACCTCATGACGTCAAATCTATACACCCCGTGAGATAAAATCCAACCTAGCCTTTTCTTTCCAAAGGTCACTCGCATTCCTCCCTCTAAAATTCAATATTCTAACATCATAAGAAACTCTCGATCCCCTTCCAGTTTATTGTTTCTCCTTATCATATCATTAAGCTTTTCTTGGGTTAAAGATAACATAGCCATGCCCATACTTAAACATGACATCTTCAGGACGTATTATCCCTAGTGATGAATTAACCACACCAATACCATCCTTCGAGGGCTTCTCAAATCTGATATACTTTTCACTAATTAGGATCACATCTACAATAGTTATGGTATTACCTAAAGAAAGTGAATATTCCTTACATTTCAGTTTCATCCCAGTTCATACCTATGCCCCAACCAAGGACATCTTCTCAACACCACCTTTGAACTATAAAAATACCAACCCGTATAACAAGTCTTTACTCTAATGAAATTTCTAAAATACCCATAGTTATCATCTATCAAAATTGTACTCAAAACCACACTCGTCCCAAGGCATCCATAACAAAATTCACTATTTTTTTTTAAACGGAAAGGCTTTACCTTCATCATTTAAATCCATCAAAGCAACTACCTGCAACTAGCTTCCAGGAGATTCCAACATTCTCCTATGCCTCGCCTATCCATGAAATTACTAATGGTACAACTCCCATTAAATAACATTTTACTACCCAAAGAATATTCATGTCCCTTTCCTTAAAACTCAGCACTCAAGAACGATACAAACATATCAATCCTAGTCTAACACATCACATCATCAATCATACACACACCGAGGAGAATCGTTAGGAATGACACGCCAATCCAAGTAACTAATCCAGGTTTCTCATAGAAAGAACGTCGATCACACGCTTTTCTATTTCGAATCCTAGAATAATTAACAGGACGCCCACAGGCAAGTTATATCATTCCTAAGATTCAACCTCTATGCACACATAAACACATAGCACACGCAAGATAATTCAGTCACAAATCCATGCAAGCACACAATTCATGTCGTGTCACGGTGCCTATAATCATCAAACAAATCCTACAGAAAGACCACTATCACCCACAGCTCATAGGTATTCGAACCTAGAGCTTTAATACCATTTTATCATGCCCCGACTCCCGGGTCATATGAACTCTACTTAATAACTCAACGTTGCCGAATAACCAAGGGAACTTTTTCTATAAAACTCTATTTATGGTTTGAACCTCCTTTAAAGAACCTAAACTTCAAAAATATTATAAGTATAAAAATTAAAATTTTTGGCAGAGTCTTCTCTGTTTTTCGGACTATTCCAATTTTTTCTGTAAACCTACGAAGCTCAATAATCATGTATATACTCAGGCACCGCCTGAATCTCAACCTACAATCACAGTAAAACTACTTAATGATTAATTTATTTAATTTTATACAACTGCATTCATTTCCAACTAAATGACATTAGCATTCAATAACATTCATCACTTCCTTAAACTTGAATCCCATAAATCATTCTTTGGGTTGAGATAAATTTAAGTCAATCAATGTGTACATCCCTTACTAGATACAATCTCAGCCGGAACTCGTAGGATAAAGACTAAAGAAAGTGCAATACATGACTTGTGATGTGTGGATGAGCAGGATATAATGCAAACATAATCAGGTCATGTTTTCTAACCCATGTTTATTCGTTATCTTTTTATTCCTTATTTACTTCATCTTCACTCTTTCTTACTACATTATTCAACACGTTTTTATTATTTTCACACCCACCATAAATTTTAATTTAATTTCTCATTTCTTTCATTCTATTTTATTTATCTTACATTCTTTCAAATTATTTTTGTTCCCGTATTCACTTCCATTCTCTTTGGCTAGTGATTCAATGTTTCGACGTACTTTTTATAAAAACTATTCTTTTCTCTTTCTATTTCTTTATTCTTATTAGGCTCATTACTTTCATTACTCATTTTTATTCTTTATTCTTATTAGGCACATTACTCTCATTACTCATTTTTATTCCAACGTTAACTTTTTCCTTTTAATTCCATTCTTTTTTTCGTTTCTCTTAACATGAATCATTAGTTTTCCAAACGATAAACCACCCTTTATCCAAAAACATAAACCCTTTTTCTTTATCCACATTTCCACTTTCTTTGATTTACTACAGAACACGGAGTTATCACATTTTTGTTTTTACTTTTATTTTCTCCTAATCAAGTATTCAAATATTAATTCAACTCTTACCCATATTAAAACCATTACTATCTTTCAAATTCTTTAATTCTTATCCCATGTTTCACTTCTAATTTTATAAACCAAATACTAAATCGACGTAGGGTACAACTTATAGAAATTCCTCCATATTCTCCCAATAGGCTACGCGAAGCCATTGGTGAATAGATAGCTCTATAACTCACCACCACAATCATCAAATCAGATATCCTCATCGTTGGGTACAGCTTATAGAAATCCCTCCCTATTCTCCCAATAGGTTACGCGAAACCATTGGTGAATAGATAGCTTTATAACTCACCACAACACAATCATCAGATATCTGTGTTGAGTGCAGCTTATAGAAATCCCTCCCTATTCTCTCAATAGGCTACGCAAAACCATTGGTGCATAGATAACTCTATAACTCACTACGACAACCCATTTTACGGAACTCGGCATAGGGAACACGGTACCCAAATCCGTTTTACAGGGGTTAACCCGAGGGAACACGGTACCCAGCTTGCGCAAGTTTCCGGTCTTTCACCGCAGAGCTAGTAAAGCCCAACTTATCATATCCATATCAATCATCCTCAGTTCAATATTTGATTAATTATCATTATTCATAAATCACCGAGAGTCCATCCCCCCATTTCAATTTCAAACCACAAGTTCTCCAATCACGTTCTTTTGATCATTGTACTCTTGACATCTTTTCATTTCAGTACCATAAGTTTCAAATCATGTCTCATAGTTGTTCATCAAGGTATTATTATTAATTTATCTTTATTACATTTCCATTTAATGATTTCAATCCTAGTTATTGATTCAACTATAAGTCTATATGTCTCATCTCACAAGGTTCAAGTGAATAATCATAAATTTCACATTTAACTTTTTATTCGATCATTCATCATTATACTATGATTTTATCATAACCGTATTCAATTCATACACTAAAGCTCACAATAGAAATTGAATTTAATTATTTAGTATAACCAATTCATGAAACCATCTAAATTCATAACTCATTTATCCATATACCTGACTATCGAATTTTTTTATATATATATATATATATATATGTGTGTGTGTGTGTGTGTGTGTGTGTGTGACGCTCCGTCCTCCGGGCACGTCGGGACATACCTAAATATAAATTAAAAAATATTCTATCCATTCATTCATACTTACATACGTTATTTATTACATTATAAGTGAATTCTAAACCTTTCAAAAGAACATAAGTATTACAGTTCCACCAAGAATTTTCAAAAGTTACACTAGCACGAGAAATCAGAATATAAAAACGAAACCAGAAACTTCAACTCCTCAGAATGCATCAGCAGGATTCACGTGCTCTTGAAACTCACCCAATTCTTCAAACTCTACTTCTTCCTCTGGGTTGACTCCCTCCAAGAACTCCTCTTCACCTGTGGCATGAATGCCATGAGCTAAAGACCAGAAACAAAACACACCAACCTTCTAACTAATCTCACACCACAAAATTCACCGCAACACATACCATATAACACCCAGTACAGTTTATAGTCAAAGAGACAGACAAATTTATAACATGGTAGCAGATAAGTCAATAAACATGCGTGTATGAAATGCAGATGCCCAACCCAAAATGCACCCAGATAAGAAACAGAAATTTCACGCCGGGAATCACCAGAGTAGACTTTATTGGACAAATTGATCACCAAAGCCATCATCGCGCCTCATTGCGAATAGTAACCACGTCGCCTGGTTTCATGCCACAGCCGTTTTACTTAATGGCAATGGTGTGGGCTGGTCAAACATCCTTATTCTAAAACCTGACCAAAATTATATGCGCACAAAATCCACCTTAAGACTCGTAATGCCTTCGCCGGTGTCAACCCAAAGTTTACGAGAATTCAAACCAGAATGCTAGCGACGAACCCATGGTGTCCAACAGTATCCATGATAAACCATGTCAAACACCGGGGACGCACCTAGGGTGTACAAGGGGAACACTTCCCAAAATATTTTTAAAAAATAGCAACCAGGGACGCCCTAAACTTAGAATCATGAATGATAACTCAATATAACCCATCCCGATTATAAATCCACCAATCAAAATCCGAATGGCACCATTATGCTCCCGTATCTTAGGTTCCCGTACATCAACGTTCCCGATCACTACGGCATATAGCGGCAGTTCGGCTCATGACGTGACACGGCTCAGGACGTAACACGGCTCAGGACATACATGGCCCAAATTAACATATCTAATACAATAATCCGAATGGCACCATTATGCTCCCATACGTTAGGCTCCCGTATATCAACGTTCCCGATCACTACGGCATATAGCGGCAGTTCGGCTCAAGACGTGATATGGCTCAGGACATACATGGTCCAAATTAACATATCCAATACAATAATCCGAATGGCACCAATTTGCTCCTATACGTTAGGCTCCCGTACATCAACGTTCTCGATCACTACGACATATAGCGACAGTTCGGCTCAAGACGTGACACGGCTCAGGACGTAACACGGCTCAGGACATACATGGCCTAAATATAACATACTCGACACAACAACCTGAATGGTACCATTACATTCCCATACATTAGGTTTTCGTACATCAACGTTCCCGATCACTACGGCTTACAGTGGTAGTTCGGCTCAAGACGTGACACCGTTCAGGACGTAACACGGCTCAAGACGCACATGGCCCATTATCAACACCCCCACAACGGTTTATAGAGATGGACTCCAATTTACCAAGATGTAAGTGACAATGTCTATGATGTATAATACGGATCTCAAATACAACTATCTAAAGCTTGGCATCAAAAAGTATGGCATGATTCATGGTATATCGTGCAAAGCATATAGTACAAGTATGTGAAGCACAAGTTATAATTCACAAGATATGATTCAACATGATCGCATGAGTTCTAAATCATCATACATTCTCTTAAAAGCATCAATCGA
>JAUMHN010139602.1:0-23278 GCA_032360265.1 Heliamphora ciliata
AGTTAAGCGGAAGAGCTTAAGGAATATCAAGATGCCGATTAAATTAAATTGTCAGTAATTAAATTTAATTGGCGGGTGTCGAAAATCTTAACGTAGGGAGAAATGATAAGCATTTAATAATAGAAGCTCAATGCTATAAGGTCTTGAGATTATGGGTCATAATGCAATTATAATTCTTTAGTGGTGTGAATTGTAATTTAATATTTTATGAAAATTGCATAAACCCTACTAGTTTTTCATAATTGCTGATACCGCTATGAGGTTTGCATAATTGTGGAAACCGCTTATATGTGTCTGTGTTCTACTAGAAGTCTTACTCATAATTACTCCACATGTCTTTGTTGTAGCCCTATAAATATGCGGGTAGGCTGAACCAGTTTCATAACTTGTCTTCTAAGACTAAAGCTGTCCTAGTTCTGTCGGTACGAATTCTCAGAGGATTATAGTCCACTCTATATTCGGGAATCACTTAAAGGAATACAGTAGAAGATCTGACAGGAGCTTCAACTCAGATTCAAATCGTAGTTGAAGATTCGACCAGTAAAAAAGTATTCTTCTAAATTAACTTCGGATGCACTGGTTTTATTTTGATCGTTCGTCATCAAAAGTTTTATTTGGAGCCCGTTTTGGCGATTACCCGTCCAGTTAATTTTTTTCGTTAATCGTTTGCAAAAATAAAGATCTTGGCAGTCTTGCCTCCAACACCTGGTTTGTTCTACTTATTGAGAAAAATTGAACATTGCTTTTTTCAATGCCCAAACTGGTTACAGTGATAGCATTTGCCTCTCGGCTTCTTCACACCAGTTTTTGGTCGCTTAATTGCTTTTGGACCTGTGCCTCCCTGTGTTTAAACCTTTTTCTTCTTCTTACCTTTTGGTTTAGATGAAGAACCTTTTTCAACCATATACACTGTACCTGGCTTCCTAATAACACCCTCGGCTGCTTGAAATTCTTTTAGAAGTTCTACTAATGAAAAGCTGAGCTTATTCATGGTATAGGTCAGGCAAAACTGCTTAAAGCTATCAGGCAGTGACTGGAGTATGATATCGACCTGGGTTTTCTCATCAATTTCAGCTCCGAGGATCTCCAGTTCATTCAAAAGACTGATCACCTTTAGAACATGATCCCTAACTATGGTGCCTTCAGCCATATTTGCATTCATTAGAGACTTCATGGTCACCTGACCTGCCCAGCAGCACGATTTTGATCCCTAAACATTTCTTTGAGGTTCAAAATCGTGTCCTAGGCACTAGGCATAGACTGATACAGATGCTGCAAAAAATTTGACATGAAAGTCAAAATGTAATAGCGAGCCATCTGATTAGCTTTCTGCCACTTCTGATGGGCCAGAGATTCCTGTTCGGTCGACCCCACATCAAGTACTGATGGACATATCTCAGTTAATACAATCTTATAATCCTCAACAGTTAAAACAATGTCCAAATTCCTTTTCTAGCCAACATGGTTTGGTCACGTAAGTTTGCTTTCTTTGAGTATTGATGCAAGAGGATTGAAAGTCATTTTATTCCTGAGAATCACATAATTAAAATAACCATTAATTGTGACGAGTAAAATTTTAAATTTATTTTAATTTGGTGCCTTTTACCATTTTTTAAAAAAATCGCCAGCCGGCTGATACCCTGTGAATAGCAAGCCTTAATGGGAGGACGTCTACTATCCATTATTTGTCCAGATAAGCCAATTTCTTTTAATTTTATTATCTAAGCAACTGACCCTGCCAAGTAAAATTCAATAGCTGACATAACTTTGGTCCAGTAAATAATAGTAGTGACTCAGATGGAGAGTATACTAATTATTTATAGCTAAGTGTTAACCACCACCTAATTCTAAATCAATCGCTTTGTAATGAGCCCTTCAGATGGAGAAGTGATCCACAGTAACAATTATCCAGAATTATCCCTAAAGGAGGTTTGTACTGGCGATACTACAATTAATCTATCCGATAAGGAGGAAGGCCTTACTGCCAACACGCATGATTTAATTACAATCCCTACAAACTAGTGATGGAGACCGCATGATTTATCTGTGAATAAATTTCTTTTCCCACTTAGATTTTTAAAATATTTTTTAGAGTTATAAAAATCCGTTCAATTAAAATAAATATAAAAATTTGAAAAACCACATGATCTGAAAGAATTAAACATCTTTCCGTGTACACGATTCTAAATATTTTGATTTATCAAACCATCTTTTCGTGTTTCAATGCGTAACAAATAAAATTCGATGAATGCACAATTTTTTCTTCAGCTTTTCAGCTAAGGTAATCATTAAAGGCATTTATTTATTTTACTCTATGCTACACATTTTTTGAAAATAATAATTTAATTAGATTAAATATTTTTTTATTTAATTAATTCAAAATTAATTTCAACGTTTTTCCAAGAAATTCGATTTAATAAAAAATCATTTTAAACGTAATATTTTGTAAAAAATAAAATATCTAAAATTTTTCTATTTAATTAAAAATTTTAATTTTATTTTCTTTTACAAAAGATTTAATTAAAACTAAATTTTTCGAATTAATAAAATTAATAGAAAAATATAAAAAATATATACATCATCCACGCAGTTCATAAAAATATAAATGCAAGATATGTATATATCCTAGTTTTATGTTCAATTCGAAACTCCGAATAGTTTCAGTTTTCTGTTGAAGATAATCTGTAATAATCCTTTTCTGAATTAGTTTCTTGCAACCCGATTGCATCAGGACTCTCTGATTTGTAGTGATATACAGATATATTACTTCACGATCAAAACATATCAAAAAAACACGATCCAAGACAATTTTGATGCTCTCTTTTCCATCTTTTTAGACTGCTTTTCAAGATTATTTTACTGCTTTTTTATGCCAAAAAATATGCTCAAAACCAGTCTCGAAAACAACGCAAAAAATCATCAAAAAATGGCCCTGAACCATCACCGGTGGAGCCGCCGGTGGGCTATTTTTGTGTCGTTTTTTTTTTTAATATTTTGGGATTGGTTTTAATACTATTTTTAAGCCTAACAACGGCAGAAAAACCTGCTAAAAAGACTATTAAAAAATCAGTGGAAAAACCACCGCGATCCGTGGTCTGTAACTACGGAAACTACCGCCGGTGCCGTCGCCTGTTCTTCGTGTTCTTGGATAATCAACATGTTCTTAAATATTCTAAAACAATATTCAAAAACTTTTACATCAAAAACCTATATCCCGTAGGCTCACATTCGATCTAAAAAGCTTAAACTACCATGATCAACCCTCGTGATTAAAAAATTAAATCATCATCCAAACCATTCAATCAAACATGAAAAATATGATGATCATAAACTCGGGATTAGAACGCTTGCAAAACAAAGTTAGCACAGTTCTAAATCTACCCGACCTATCGGTAAATCGTAAACAAGAAACGAAACGGCTCTAATACCAATTGTTGGAGGAAAAACTGCCAAGAACATCTTGCATTGAGCTCCTGTTATTAAATGCTTATTTCATCTCTTCACGCTAAGATTCTCGATACCCGCCAATTAAATTTAATTACTAACAATTTAATTTAATTGGCATCTTTAAATTTCATAAGCACTTTCGCTAAACTTATTTGACCACCGGATAATCAAATCCACCTGTAGGGTTTGGCCCGGTAAAAACTTATAAGCTTCCTTAAGGGGGTTTCGTCAATCTCGATCTTTCAAGACGTGGATTTCGTTAATAATTAATATTCACTATATAAATAATACCGCTATCCAACTCACTAGGAATATAGACCCATATAAGATCGTACCCTCTAATAAATTAAAACAACGAATATTAAATATACGCAAATCAATTATTATTTTTGGATTAAGAGCATAAGCACTCTCATAATAACCTTGAGGTATCAATTAATTTATATAGTCAATATAAAATTAATTATCCCAATGTGTCCCATTAAATACACACAAAGTGTACTAGCACAGATAATCCGAACAATAGACGATGCTATTATCTGTTCTCCATAACCAAGACAGGCCTACTAAAATTCTGTACTACAGTCGTACCGATAGTATATCCATTTTCATTTGTGGATCTTTTTCATTATTAAGATTTATCAAATCAGTTTCTTCGGTTACAGGTTTAGCCAGCATTTCTTCTTCCTTTTCAATTAAAAATTTTAATTCTTGGGGGATATCCTCCTCGAATTCGTTAAAATCTTTGGAATCAAGACAAAAATATTTGAGACACAGCAAAGTAGGCAAAGTCTAATTTCATTTCATTGATTTCAAAAGGATATCTTGAGATTCAAAACAAAAAGGGCTCGGGATGCCAACATATGCATTCTCGACAGACTCAGCGTTAACCGACTTGGTAAAGACAGATTCAACAGACTCAAACTCCAACTCACTTGTTACATCATGCTTAATAAAAGACTCAAAAGACTAACTCTTTTTTATTTCAGTTGCATCTATGATAAGTGAGGTGTGATCCGTAGGTGCACCATGTTCCATCATCAGCACGTTCTCGTCTTCATTATCATTGCGTATACGCACCTCGGCCATCTCTTCATTGAAGAAAGATCCCAGATCTCCTTCTTCACAAAGATCTATCCATCCTGTCTACATCTTTCCAGTGAAACCCATCTGCCAAATCTCAACCTCTTCATCATTGTCGAATAGCTGATGGCCGAAGAAGATCTCCAGCCCTAGCAATTTCTTGTTGGTCTTCTCTTCTATCCATGGTTCAGGGAACCCATCATAAGGGAAATCATCCCCTTCATTGATGAAATGGCCATTCAGCGTTGGCCCATACTTCCCTATGCTTGATCTCTTAGTTCTGGCTTGTATCCTATAGACACCTCAATCTAATCAAGCCGAATCTTAGGCACCCATCTCGAATGCACTCTAATGATGAAAGTATGAAAATCATACTCAAAGATACTCCCAAGCAAGAAAAATCATGAATATGGCTCAAAACCCAAAAACCCTAAATAACATTCAGGCCGTGACATTCCTATCCTCACGGCCGCCATCTTTTTGAAAACTCTAAAACAGACCGTGTCCTTGCTCTCACAGCCATAACCTTTTTGAAAACCCTAAACCAAGTCGTGACTTTTTTTGTCACGACCATTGCTTTTTATCCAGGCCGTGACTTTTGAAAGTCACGACTGTCCTTTTCACCACCATAAAGGTAGCAGTCTATTGTGAGACCCGATTCTGTTTTAATTTCATAATGTTTTTCGACGTCTTGCTTATTATTTTTACGATAACATGTTTATATGCGTTTTATGCATGTTCGAGCTTAGAAATGCATGTTGGGTTGAATCGAGGGATCGTTGGGCGTTGTGGTGCAAAAAAAAAGAGATTTTTGGTGGGCCCTATAAATATCAGCCTTGGCTAGATATTTTTTTGAAACTTGTTAGCTAAGATTCTTTTTCTCAATTAAAACCTCCATATTCTCTCTAGTTTTCTTATTGGCCCAGGCTTAGTTTTTTGGTGATCGAATAGCGGATCCTTGTTATCCGTGTCAGGAGCGTCGTGTTCATTCGAATAGAATTTTATTTCGGCAACTTTTGTTTTTGCTTCGGGGTTCAAAGCTTCGAGTTTTTAACTCAACGAGGTAGGATCCTAGACTTTCATATCTTAAAGGGGTGCTATGAGGAATCTTATGCATTTTTACTATTTTAAAATGCATGTATAGTTGTTTTACGTGTTTAGACCATGTTTGGTTGGATAAAAAGGTTTTTAAAGTGTTTTTATAGTTTATCTTCGAAGTTGTTGGTCTTGTGTGTGCCTGTGGGTTTCCGAAAGGCAAATTTATTGGGTTTGGTTGGGTTATTTTGGACCAAGATGAGGGGCTGTGAAACTTTTTTCGTCGGCGCTAGGGTTTTTCTCAACATTTAATCGACTAAAGTGGGTAGTTAAGTCGACTAAATGGATAGTGTGTGGGTTCAGTTGACTGAAGTGGGTGACTCAGTCGACTGACCAGGGTTTTTAGGGAATTCTTGATTCCAGTAACCTTTTTCAATCGACTGAATGGTGGTTCAGTCGACTGACTTCCTGTATGGGGTGTTTTCTTTTTCTAGCAGGTTGTGATGTGGCCTTTGGAGTTTCTCTTTATTTTTGTTATCATTTGTAGGGATGACATGGTTTCCAAGAATGTGATATTTGTTCGTGGTTGGGTGAAAGTTAACTCTGGTTGACGATGCATAATGAGGGGCTGAGGTCCTGCGATGAAAGCCCATGAAGATGCATTCATACCTAATGAGGGGTTGCAGTCCTACGGTGAAAGCCCGTGAAGATGCATTAGAAGGGGTTACGGTCCTTCGGTGAAAGCCTGTAAAGATGCATTAGATGGGGCTGCGGTCCTTTGGTGAAAGCCCGTAAAAATGCATTTTATGAATTGCATGTGAATCATTGTAGATTTTTATAAAACTGTTTTCGAGGCTCGTGTGAGTCGTATTAATGATATTATTCTGTTAGCATGCTTTGCTTTTATTTCATGTTTTGTCTATTTTCTTCTTGGCTTTGGCTCATGGTGTGGGATTTGAAAACCTTGTTCAGGTGCTTTTGATTAGCAGGTTGATCTAGAAAAGCCGGATGGGGTGGAAGGTCTTTTAGTCTTCCTTTTGTTTCTTTTGGATCATGTATTATTTTTCATGTTCTTGGTGTTAGTACCAAGTGTTGTAAGCCTGGTGGCAATTATATTTAACGCATGTATGTCCTTTGTATCTTGAGAGTGAAACATCGGGTTCGGTGTTGTTTTCCGCTTTAGTGTGATTTTTATCCTTTCTATAAAATACCCTGTGAGATTTCAAAGTGTGGAAAATGTTTATGTTTTGAAAAGGTCCTAGCTTTTCTCATTACCCGGGTTTTGGGTGTTACACATGTACTGTATAAAAGGAAAAAGGTAACGGCTGCCACTGCTACCCCTTTTTGGACAGATGGCAACATCCCAAAAAGGGTCTGTATTGCTTGCCTTGCTTATAAATAGGCAAAGATTCCAAGCAGAAACAAGAGAGAGACATACCTGGAGGCCCAAACTCTGTCAAAATACTCTCCCATTCGATATTCTCCCACTATCCTATACTTCCTGAGCCTCGTTCGTGTTCTTGCTTACCTCGGAGGAGTTCTTGGAGCACGCATATTGGCTTGGAGGTATCTTATTCTCACCATCGAGAGGCCATTCGAGGTGGATATTCACACGAGGTAATCTTAGGATCTCACGACTCTTCTTAAACCCTCCTCTTCTTCCCTCGAGGGTGTCATGGATAAGGTTTTCATTGTTTTATTGCTTGTTTATCGTTCATTTCAATGTAAATATTTATTTCCTCCAAGTTTTTCATTATTAGCAATATATTCATACATTTTTGTTTCGTATATTTACAGTTATTTATATTCTATTTCGATGCTCACAAGCACACTGAACACATCCAAAGCATTCTGAGGTTCTGGAACATAACGACCGTAACCTTCTTATGTCACCGCCGTATGCTTTGTTAAACCCACAATTATGGTCGTGCTCTTTTTATAAGAGCTAGTACATTTATGCCTCTTTATATTCACGATTGTCATATCTTGTTGTTATGGCCGTGAGATTGTTTTAAGGTCAGAAATGCAAAAACCCTCTTCAAAACTCTCTGTTATCTGTTTATGTTAAGTTTGTACATCCTTTTATTGCTTTGTTTAGTATTTTCTTCTTTTTGTATCTCTATTTAGTTTCCTGTTGGGTAATGATGGCAGATCTGGCCTAGACCAAATGGGTTATGATCTCTATTTTGTGTACCTCAATATCCTTATATTTTGAGGTTATACAAATATGACGGCCACGCATTTTGTCTTCTTTTCTTATTACGGCCGTGACATCCATTGGCTACGGCTTTGAAGTTTTGGCAAGGCCAGTAACATGGAAAGGTGTTTTAAACATTTTGTTATTCAAATTTGATAGCATGTATATTCTGTTTATTTATTGCTTGTATAAAGGATGAAGGATGATGGATCTAGCTTAAAACCAATAGGTTATGGTTTCTGTCCAGTATATCCTATTCATTTAAAGCCTATTTTAGGCCATGTGTAATGTATACACCCTTTTTATACCCTTAAAAACCATGGCCGTGACATTTATTTGTTACGACCGTGAGATATTTTTATTTTGTTCTTTGTAGTTACCCTATTTTTGTCACGACCGCCTGTTTTGTGTCTATTTTTGTCATAGCCGCAATAGTTGTTGCTACGGTCGTGAGTTTTGTGCATGACCAGTAGCTTAAATATGATGTTTAAGTCTATTATGCTTGTTCTGTATAGCCTGTTTACAGCATGATAGGGACAGAAATATTATTATATGACCATTAGAATCTTACTTGTTTGTTTTATCACTTACTCGCATGTTTTTCGCTTTGCTTTACTCAAACAATACGTGTGGCATATCTAGAAATAATAATCAAGTTGCATGACCCTAGGATCATAGATAAGTTTTGTTTCATTACTTGCTTTTGTTTGAACTCTCTTTAACCACCCCCTCCCCCCCCCCCGGTTCTGTATTATGTTACATTTAAAAAGTTTACAACAAGAACCAATATTGACAAAGTAGAAGCCAACCTCACGGTTGGGCAAAACGGGTGCCTAGTACTTTCTCTTTTCGTATCTTAGCCCCCGAACCCTCTTTTTCTCTGGTTACGTTTTTAAGAGACCCGCATCATTCTTTTTATTTTTCTTGGTTTTTCTCAAAAAACAAGTGGTGACTTCATTTTTCAAAAAGGATGTCTAGATATCTTGAATTTTTGTTTTTAAAAAGAAAAAGAATATTTTTCTAAAAGCAATAGATATCTGGTGCATCCCACGTGAGACCCAAAGCATCCGTAACTTTTTCTGGCAACTCTCCTAGGGATGGGTTTTCAAAAAAATTCACAAGAGGGATAAACATGAAATGCAAATGATTCTTGTTGTAAACTTTTCATCGGTATTCGCATTTACATTTGTATATTTGTGTGCTTGGTTCTCAAACTCCCGCTCCACCTACCCGATACCCTAGTCAGTTTACTTTCTCGGGGCTATGTTGGGAAAGCCAGCAAGTTTTCTAGCCACATGCTTCCATAAATGTGGCAAAAAGTGTTATTACGTACTGTTTAACCATGCCTTGCACCATTCCTGGCATTGCGAGGTATATTCTTGACTATATTTAGAAGGTACACTGAGTGAAAACCTACCAGCCTTTTCATGTGCATATAGATTCTTAGAACCCTTCTTTCTATAGATGCTTTTGTTTATATAGTTAGCACCTTGATTAGGATTAATTTTCGTCCTCTCGATCCGTCATTGAGGGTGAGTTGCTTTAAGATTAGGCCCAGATAACGAGTCTTCCAGTTTACATGAGCCCTATCAGTTTAGAGACTTGGGATAATAGCGCTGAGAAGAGAAGAACCTATACGCACTTGGGCTCAATCTCTGAGTGGAAGACTCAAACGTACCAGTCAGTTGAAATTGTCGATGGCAAACCCGAAGCTAACTATAGCTGATATGATGAGGGCAATTCTGGAATTGCAATGGACTGTTAAAGGAGTCAGTACCACTGTAATAAATTAGGCTAGGATCCAAACTCAGTGTTAGGCTCAGATTCATGTTTTGTAGACCCGGGTTGCAAACTCTAATGACCATGAGGATGGTATAGGAGATAATATTTGGGATGATAATGTGGGACCCGAGAGAGCCCAACCAATAGTTGTACAGCCTGTCTAGCTGGGAATCCTGAAAATCCTGGTCATTAAGGAGTGGATCTTGTTTTATAAGGTTGACAAGTTGGAGAAGATTTTGAGGAAAGCCCGAGGAGTTGAAGATTATATGCTAGGCGTTGAGGGTCTCTGTTTATTCCCTATTGCTAAGTTGCCTGAGAAGTTCAAAATGCCAGATATAGAGAAATTTAAGGGGACCAGGGACCTGAGAATCCATTTGAGAATGTACGTGGAAACTTTGTCGCCTATAGGTATTAGCGATCAATTGAAAGTCTAACTTTTCCAGCGGTCTTTGTCAGGAGCTATTTAGACATGGCTTATGTCTTTAGATGCTGCAAAGACAAGAACGTGGAGGACATTGCTACTTCATTTGTCAATTAGTACAACTACAACATCTAGCTCGATGTCACCACTCGGGAACTCGAGGCCAACCGGCAGGAGGCCAAAGAATCCTTTGTTGAGTTTCTGACCTGGTGGAGGGCTACGATAACCAAAATGATGAACTGGCCCACTAAGAAGGAATAAGTAAGAATAGTGGTGAAAAACTTACAATCGTAGTACCGTAAGTATCTGATCACATAGCTATTGATGACATTTGAGCAAGTTTTTGATGCTGGAATACAGATAGAAGATGCACTGCAGTCTGGGGATATTGAAAAGGGAGAACCGAGTCAAAAAATGGTCTGGAAATCGTATGCCAGTAATCTGAATAATGCCACCAATGCTGTAAGTCGAAGTTATGAAGTGAACTTGCTAAACACTAACCCGAATCAGGCAATCCCATCTGCTTAGCCGGCTGCCCAAAACCCACCCTGAAACCAAAAGAGATCCTTCACCTAACTCACTGTGCATTTGACATCCATCCTGAGCCATCTGATTGAGAGGGGTCTCTTAAAGCCTTTGGAGCTGACCCCACCCCCAAATCCTTTGCCACCCAAATATATCCCTACCCAATACTATGCCTTCCACCAAGGGCATGGTCATTTAACCAACAAGGTGATTCCTCCACCGACTGCCACTCAAAAATCAAATGTCAGCACCAATCCTCTACCGAATCATGCGAACCAGCAAAATGTGAACGCCCTTGAAGGAGAATCGAAAGGATTTGATCCAACAAAATTTAGAGTCCCCGTAACAAAAGAAAAGCCAATTATAGTTCTGCCATCTGGTTCAGAAGTGCTACTGCTTGACGACCTTATTCAGGATCTAATAGATGATGATTTCAATAATTTTCTGATCTTTATTATGCACGAGGAGGAAGTTCCTCCCCTATCAATGGTAATGATGAGGAAGATGAAGAAATCAAACGACTACGAGAAGATCTGGTCCACCTTGAGGCATTAGATGATTTAGAAGAGGTAGGAATCGACATCAAGTGGCATGTCCCAACCGTCTCGAGCGATGATATTGCCTGGCATCGTGGGACAGTTGTTTATGGGAAAGCCAACCCGAGTTTTGAAGAAATAGAGAAAACAGTATCAGAAGTAGGACAATCCTCGAACAGAAAGGACATTGATAGTAAAAGTAAGCTGAAAGAAAATCCATCGGTCAGTACGAAAGCCAATGAGAAGAAGGAACAAAAGGGAAAGAAGAGCATTCAGCCCAAGTGAATTTGTTGGGAACCACAAGTCTTGCGTTTGTTCCTTCTGTATACATTATTCCTCTTTATGAGCTGAAGCCGAGGATACCTTTACTCGAGGTACCAATCTTATGTTCTCTCGAATGGGATTATCAAGAAGAAAACGACATGTGGGAGCTAGAACAGATAGAGTAGGAATTCACGGATATGAAATATGATAAAGGAGAGGATGTGCCAGAATGGCACCCGATAGTCGAAGAACCGCGTGACCATAGAGGCCCGTGGGAGCCGTAGGGCCCTCCCCCTCCATACGATTATGAAGACCCATTTGACGAGGTATCGTTGCCGTAACTCTTTGAGCTAGAAGCCAGTATTGGTGAAGAGTCTAATTGGTTTTCACAAAATGTAATGGAAATTGAGGAATATTTTTTGGGAAATGAAGGGTACAATGAAGAGAAAGCCAGCACAGACAATTTCTTGGCCTTTCGAGAGAAAGGGTGCCTGGTGGCAGAGAGTCAATAAGTGATTAGCCGATTTAAAGGATTGTGGGTGCCCGAAGAGCAGATAGAGCTTCTGACAAGGAACAAAAGACATTTTAAGCCCACAGAGCTAGAGAAGGGGCAACCAAGTAGGGGCACAGAGGAACCAAGAAAGTAGCCAGAAAGAGCAGAAAAATAGAATAGTGAAGAGAAAGATGCAGTTCTGAAATAGCTTAAGAAGACGCAAGCCAATGTAAGCATTTAGGGGTTTCTTGTAGCTCTCACAAGGACTGACAGGCCGTCCTAAAAGCCTTAAACAGCGTGAACATACCAATTGATGTCTCTTCGGACCAAGTAGTTGGAATGCTCATACCTGAGAAATAGTCCAGCGTTATCGCCTTCAGTGACAGAATTTTCCAGCAGAAGGGCCATCCCACAATAAGCCGTTACATTTAACCATCAAATGTCTAGTGAAATGGGTACTAATTATTTTGGTCGACAATGGTTTCGCCCTCAACGTATGCCTATTGCGAACTGCTTACTGCCTAGGATTGAAGGCATAAGACTTCAAGCCGAGTGCACAGGGGGCACAACCATATGATTGTTAGGGTTGGTATACTAAAAATTATTTTTTTAGTATTTAATTTTATTTTAATAAAATTAATATTTCATCTTATGAGAATCTTTATGAGTAATGTATGTATAATATTTCTTTTATTGTTATGCATGGATGTCCTTTATTCTGTATAGTATTTAATCTGGTGTGTCGAGTACGGCTTGCACACAAAAGATTAGAATCTAAGTTCTTGTAAAATATAAATTTTATGTTCACAGTTCAAATGGAAATAGACATACCATCAGTACGATTGTAGCACAGAGTTTTAGTAGGCCTGTCTTAGTTACAGGGAATAAATAATAACATCGTTTATTATTCCGACTCTCTGTGCTAGTACACTTTGTGTGTATTGAACGAGACACATTAGGATAACTAATTTTGTACTGATTATATTAATTAATTCACGTTCCAAGATTATTATGAATAGTGTTTATACTCTTAATCCTGAAATAATTATTGATTTGCGTATATTTAATATTTATTGTTTTGATTCATTAGAGGCTGCGATCTTATATGGGTCTATATTTTTTGTGAGTTGAATAGCGGTATTATTTATATGGTGAATATTAATTATTAACAAAATCCATGCCCTGAAAGATCGGGATTGACGATACCCCCTTAAAAAAACTTATAAATTTTGATCAGACCAAACACTACAGATAGATTTGATTATCTAGCGGTCAAATAAGTTAAGCGGAAAGGCTTAAAGAATTTTAAGATGTCGATTAAATTAAATTATTAGTAATTAAATTTAATTGACGGGTATCGAAAATCTTAACGTGAAGAGAAATGTTATGCATTTAATAACAGAAGCTTAATGCAAGATGGTCTTGAGATTGTGGGTCAGAGTGCAATTATAGTTCTTTAGTGGTATGAACTGTAATTTAGTATTTTATGGGAATTACAGAAACTGCTACTAGTTTTCCATAATTGTAGATACTGCGATGAAGTTTGCTTAATTGCGAAAACTGTTGATACGTATTTGTGTTCCATTAGAAGTCTGATTCATAATTACTCCACAGGTCCCTGTTGTACCCCTATAAATATGTGGGTACGCTGAACTAGTTTCATAACATGTCTTCAAGACTAAAACTGTCCAGGTTCTGCCGGTACTAGTTCTCGAAGGAATATAGCCCACATTATATTCGAAAATCGCATAAGGGAATACAGTAGAATGTCTGACGGGAGCTTCAACTCGTTATCAAATGTAGTTGAAGAATCGACTAGTAAAAAGGTATTCTTCTAAATTAACTTTGGTTGTACAGGTTTTTATTTTGATCGTTCGACGTCAAAACTTTTATCTGGAATCCGTTTCGGCGTTTGCCCATCCAATTAATTTTTTACTAAGAATCGTTTGCAAAAACAATGATATTGGCAGTTTTACCTCCAACAATTGGCATCAGAGCCGTTTTATTTTTTGTTTACAGTTATCGGGGCAGGGTATTTTTACAACAGCGCTAACCATTATTTTGCAGGCGCTCTAAATTCTAGTTTTATGATCGCCATATTATTATTCATGTTTGATTGAATGAGTTTGTATGATGACTAGTTAATTTTTTAATCACGAAGGTTGACCGTGATGGATTAAGTTTTTTTTAGAATCGAATGTGAGCCTTCGAGACATAGGATCGATGTAATAGCTAGTTATCTGTTTTTAAATATTTGTTTAGATTATTTTAAGAACAGGTTGAATAAATCTAAGAACACGAAGAACAAGCGGCGACATAGGTAGTGGTTTTGGATTTTTACGAGCCACGGATCGCGGTAAGTTTTTAACGGTTTTAAATAGATTTTTTTGGTGAGTTTTCTGCAGTATTTATGCATTAAAAATAGCAGCAAAAATAAGTCAAAAACAACGTAAAAAATCATTAAAAATAGCCCACCACCGGCGGCTTTGCCGACGACAGTTTTGATGATTTTTTGGGTCATTTTTAGAACTATTTTTTGAGCAATTTTTTAGCCATAAAATAGAAGTAAACATATCTTAAAATACTATCCAAAAATCATTAAAAAAACTAGGCCAAACAGTGCACAAAAGAAAGAAAAAATAGCAGCAGTTTTCTAGCGGCGGCGGCAGCGCAACAGCCGCTGTTCGGGGCTATTTTTCGTGACTTTTTTGGATTGTTTTTGAGGTGTTCTTCGAAGCAACAGGTTGCTGTATATTTGAGCTATTTTTCCAAAAAAACATGGGCGCGAAAGGACAACAGAAAAAGCCCAAACAGGGGACTGTTTGAGGCGGCGACGCTGGTAGGCGGCGGCAACGGTTTCCAGACTATTTTCTTACAGTTTTTCGGGCAATTTTTGAGCATATTTTTTGACAAAAAATACTATTTTTTGATATCTTTTTTTGATATAAAAGCGTAAAAAATGAAGCTCGGACGAGGCGGTAAAAGCCGCCTGAAGCGGCAGGAGCGGCGGTGCCGACAGCAGTGGTTGATGGCCGACAGTGGTTTAGCTATCCCGGGGAAGTTTTTGATCATTTTATGATATGTTTAATACTGATATATGATATACATGTCTATCACACAGTATCAGGGAATCCTGATACAATCAGTACAAAGGAATCAAAGACGAACATAGATTATTACAGCTTATCTTCAACAGGAGACTGAAACGCTTTAGCGTTTCACTTTGATTATAAAATTAAATTTTTTTAATTAGAGTTTTTAATTAAATAGAAAAATTTTAAATATTTTCTTTTACAAAATATCACGTTTAAGTTGATTTTTCATAAAATCGGATATCTTGAAAACGCGTGAGAATTAATTTCAAATTTTGAATTAATTAAATAAATAAATATTTAATCGAAATAAATTATTACTTTTTAAAAAATATGGAACAAAAAATAAAATAAATAATTGCCTTTAATCACTACCTTAACTGAAAAGCTGAAGAAAAAACTGTGCATTTATTAAATTTTATTTGTTACGCATTTTAAACACGATAAGATGGTTTGATAAATCGAAATTTTTGTAATCGTGTACAGAAAAAGATGTTTGATTCTTTTAGATCGTGTGATTTTCAAAATTAATAAATTTATTTTAATTAAACAGATTTTTATAACCCTAAAAAATATTTTAAAAATCTAAGTGGGAGAGAAAATTTATTCACAGATAAATTTCGTTGTCTCCATCACCAGTTTGTAGGCTATGCAATTAAACCCTACGTGTTGGCAGTAAAGCTTTCTCCCCATCGGACAAATTAATTGGATATCACTAGTACAAACCTATTTTAGGGATAATTTTGGATAATTGTTAGTGTGATTCACTTTTCAATCTGAAGAGTTTATTGCGAAACAATTGATTTGAGATTATATGGTGATTAACACTTACCTGTATATAATAGTATCCTTTCCATCTGAGTCACTGTTATTATATACTGAACCGAAACTATGTCAGCTATTTAATTTTACTTGGTAGAGTCAGTTGCCTAGATAGTAAAATTAGTAGGAATTGGCCTGTCTGGTCATACGATGGATAGGAGACGTCCTCCCATTAAGGCATGCTATTCACAGAATACCAGGCTGCTTGTGAATTTCTTTTAAAATGGTAGAGGGAATCAAATTAAAATAAATTCAAAGTTTTGCTCATCATAATTAATGGTGTTTTTAATTATGTGATACTCAGGATTAAAATGGCTTTCAATCCACTCGCTTCAATACTCAAAGAAAACAAATGTATAGGACCAAACTATGTTGACTAAAAATGTAAGTTGGACATTGTCTTAACTATCGAGAATTACAAGTTTGTGTTGACAAAGATATATCCACCAGTACCTGATGTGGGACGACCAAACAGGAAACCCAAGCCCATCAGAAGTGGCAGAAAGATGATCAGATGGCTCGCTATTACATTTTGGCTTTAATGTCAAATGTTTTGCAGCATCAGTATCAGTCTATGTCCTGTACCTATGACATGATTATGAATGCCGAAGAAATGTTTGGGGATCAGAATCGTGCTACTAGGTAGATGGCCATGAAATCTCTAATGAATGCAAACATGGCTGAAGGCACCCCAGTTAGGGATTATGTTCTGAAGATGATCAGTCTTCTAAATGAACTAGAGATCTTTGGAGCTGAAATTGACGGAAAAACCGAGGTCGATATCATACTCCAGACATTGCCTAAAAGTCTTAAGTAGTTTTGCCTGAATTATACCATGAATAAGCTCATCTTTTCATTGGCAGAACTTCTTAAGGAACTTTAAGTAGCCGAGGGTGTTCTTAGGAAGCCACGTTCTGCGTATGTGACTGAGAAGGGTTCTTCATCTAAGTCGAAAGGAAAGAAGAAGAAAAAGGTTCAGCCACAGGGAGGC
Organism: Heliamphora ciliata; assembly: GCA_032360265.1. Classification (NCBI taxonomy): domain Eukaryota; kingdom Viridiplantae; phylum Streptophyta; class Magnoliopsida; order Ericales; family Sarraceniaceae; genus Heliamphora; species Heliamphora ciliata. Next base: position 16,689 of record JAUMHN010139602.1, read on the forward strand.
ATAGCTCCAAAAGCAATTAAGGGACCAAAATCTGATGTGAAGAAGTCGAGAGGCAAGTACTATCATTGTAATCAGTTTGAGCATTGGAAAAAGTAGTGTTCGATTTTTCTCAGTAAACAGAACAAACCAGGTAATTTCTATTCACTGGTAGTTGAAACATGTTTAGCAATGTTATCTACCGGTACCTAGTGTGTAGATACGGGAGCCACTAATCATGTCTGCAATTCTTTATAGAGGTTTTAGAAAATCAGGCAGCTCAGTGATGGGGAAATATACCTGCACGTAGACAATAATACAAGGGTGGCAGCAGTTGAAGTAGAAGATGTCACTCTTAATTTTAGTAGAGATAAGATACTTTTTCTGAAAGATTATCTTTATGTACCTTCGATTAGAAGAAATTTAATTTCAGTCTCGAGCTTAATAAAGTATAAATATTCAGTTCATTTTGGTGACTCTGTGGTTGTGAAGAAAAATAAACATTTTATTTTTTCTGGTACATTGGTGGATGATTTGTATGTCGTATCTCCTATCTTTCCTACACTGTAACTAACTAAAATGAATCACACATCTTATTTACCATATAAAAGAAATTTTTCTTCTTTAATGAACCAAACGTTTCTTTAGCGCTTACGCTTGAGTCATATTAATCTAAGAAGGGTAAACTGACTAGTAGCAGATGGACCTTTGATTTCATTAGAAGTGGAGGCACTTTCAGTCTGTAAATCCTACTTAGAGAGTAAAATGACCAAGAGGCCCTTTTCAGCCAAAGGCTATAGAGCTAAAGAACCATTAGAACTAGTTTACTCTGATGTGTGTGGTTCTATGACAATTCAGGCTAGAAGTGACTTTGAGTAATTCATCAGTTTCATTGATGACTACTCAAGGTATGGATACATTTACCTGATGCACCGTAAATCTGAATGCTTTGAGAAATTCAAAGAATTCAAGGCGGAGGCGGAGAAGCATCTAGGTAAAAGTATCAAATCACTACGATCTGACCGTGGTGAGAAAAACCTCTTTGGAGAGTTTAGGGATTACCTGTCATCAGAATGGATTGTATCCTAGTCGACTGCACTTGGCACTCCGCAGCAGAATGGTGTAGCAGAAAGAAAGAATAAGACTCTTATGAAGATGGTAAGGTCTATGATGAGTTATTCAGGTTTATCCGATTCGTTTTAGAGACTCACTATAGAGACAGTGGCTTACATTCTGAACTTAGTACCTTCTAAGTCAGTACCTTCTACTCCCACAGAACTGTGGATCAAGCGTAAGCTTAGTCTAAAACATATTCGAATTTGGAGGTGTCCAGCACATGCGCTGAAAGGGAACGCGAATAAGTTGGAACCGAGAACAGAAGTCTATTTCTTTATGGGGTATCCCAGGGGAACGAAGCGTGGTCTGTTTTATAATCCTAGGGATCAATAGCTCATTGTTAGCACCAATGTTCGATTCTTGGAAGAGGTTTATATTATGGACCACAGGCCCAAAAGCAATATTGTTCTGGAAGAATTGAGAGAAAATACCAGTAAAAAGGAAGAAGAACCACAAGTCACTGATATTTTGTTACCTCATCGTAGTAGGAGAATTATCGGGACAAGTGCAAATCAAGAACAGGGTGCTGATGCAGAGGGTTCAGATTCTACACAGCATGTTACTGCTAGTACACAGACACAAGTAGCACCTCATCGTAGTGGAAGGGTTGTTCATCAATCTAATCGGTATATGTTCTTAGGAGAGATTTTTGTGGCGCCCCATCCTCTGGGCACATCGGGACATATAAATATAAATAAAGGAATATTCTAGCCATTCATTTATATTTACATACGTTAGTTATTACATCATAAAGGAGTTCTAAACCGTTCAAAGTACTTAACTATTACAATTTTACCAAGAAATTTCAAAAATTACACTAAGCACGAGAGAACTGAATATAAGAATAAAAGCAGAGGTCTCAACTCCTCAGAATGCATCAGCGAGATCCACGTGCTCTTGGAACTCGCCTTGTTCTTCAACCTCTTCTTCTCCCTCTGGGATGACTTCCTACAAGAACTCCTCCTCACCTGTGGCACGAATACCATAAGCCAAGGCCCAGAAGCAAAATACTTTAACCTTCTAACTATTCTCATGGCAAAAAATTCACCACGACGCATACCATATAACACCCAGTACAGTTTATAGTCAAAGAGACAGACAAATTTATGACAAGATAGCAGATAAGTCAATAAGCATGCGTGTATGAGATGCCGTATATGAAATGCAGATGCCCAACCCAACATGCACCCAGATTATAACAGGAATTCCACGCCAGAAATCACCAGAGTAGACTTTCACGAGTATTTGATCACCAAAGCCATTATCGCGCCTTGTTGCAAATAGTAAATGCTTCGCCGAACTTCATACTACAACTGTTTTACTCAATGGCAACGGTGTTGGGGTCTGCGCCCCTTTGGGACTTATTATCACTGCCCGCAGGGAATTATTGTCATTGCTTCAGGACTTATTATCATTGCCTCAGGATTTATTGTCTTTACCTCAGAGATTATTGTCATTGCCCTTACAAAACTTATTACGGAGTCACCCACCTTAAGACTCGTGATGCCTTCACCGGTGTCAACCCAAAAGTCCAAGCTATCGAAATCAGAATGCTAGTGACGAACCCATGGTGCCCAACAATATCTGTAAACCGTTTCAAACACCGGGGACATGCCCAGGGTGTATAAACCAATTTTGTAAAATCGGGGACACACCCAGGGCGTACAAGGGGAATTCATCCCAAAACATTTTTGAAAAAATAACAATCAGGGACGCCCAAGACTTAGAATCAAGAAAGACAATCTCAATACAGCCCATCCCAACAATGGTTTGCACAAATGGACTCCATTATGCCAGAATGCAAGTGACAATGTCAATGATGTATGGTATGGATCTCAAATACAACCATCTACAGCATGGCATCAACTAGCATGACAAGATTCATGGTACAACGCACAAAGTATAAGATACAAGTATGTGAAGTACAAGCTACAATTTTCAAGATATGATTCAACATGATAGCATGAGCTCTAAACCATTATACATTTACTTAGAAACACTTATGAACTAACTCAAATCGATCATCATACAAAGACACGGGTCTCATAGCATGGGTACTCAAACATACATTTAGCAACTTTTAAGGCAAAAAATCAAGTATTAAATTAAAAGGGCCGACAAGGTTTTGGGGTATCTAGACTTAGAATCAAATTATGATTTTCAAACACCATTTACATAAAAATTTTCTACAACTCTCATGTTTAATACTAAGGCCAAAACCTAAGGCAAAAGGGTGAACAAAATATCCTAAGTAAAAACGGTTCAGCACTTTTCTCAAGATTTTACCAAAAACATGCTTCTGTTTATCTCGGATTTGGGATATCATTTCAAGTCCAAAGGAGCCCATTTTTGTATATGTGCTAGATCAATATGTCCCCTACATGTTTCATGTTTAGAGCTAAGCGTAGTTGTTTGGAACAAGTAAGACTTTTTCGCCATTTAAAAAATAGGTTCTGTCCGCCACCAAAACTCGACAGAGCCGATTTTGGACAGAGGATTTGAAATGGTTTTGGGGTATCATCCAGAGGCTTTAAGGTCTGATTATTGGATTGAAAGTACTTCAATATGTTAGCTACAATGTTCATGTGGACCACTTTTGGAATAGGTCACTAAAAAAAGGGTTTGGGGCTATATAAAAATATGTGACAGAAGTGTCCCTTGAGGGCTGAAACTCAACAGAGACTTTCAAAGGGATTCTAACCTATCCAAACTCAATATGTTGTGCTCATGTTTTCTGAAAGGATAGATATACATGTTATCTACAACTTTCATGTTTTGACCAGAGTTCGGATCGCACTTTAAACTAGGGTTTCCAAGTCAGAAGTATTGACTGGTCGAAAAATGATACACTTTGGTAAAATTGCAATATCTCGCGTTCTACTTATTCAAATGAGTTGAAACCAACTTTGGATGAAAGATAACACAAAAATATAAATCAAGACATAAAGAACATACTTAGATCAATTTTCTACATTGAGTTATGGTGTTCCAAAGTTTAGGATAGAAACATCTATATTATCAAAAATCAAGTCTCCTAGGGTCCAAGTCTTCTACTTATTTCATATCAAGTTTTTTGTTCCATTTCTTTGCATGGTTGTATTTTAGACATTAATATCAAGGCTCCAGTACACTTAGAAGTCATCAAACTCAAAGATAACAACACACAATAACATCTCATATCACCCATAAACACAATTGTCCCAAATTTCAAACTACGATGCCTTTTTGGTTTGATTTCGGTTCTCAATTCTTAGAGTGTTTAAAGGGATGTGTTGGAGATATTTTGAGAGATATTAGACATAAGGTTTAGAGATTTTACTTACTTGCTTGAGAGCTCAAAGGAGGGTGGAGGTGTTGGAGGCAAAACTGGCAAAATCATTGTTTTTGTAATTGATTTTCAGTAAAAAATTAACTGGATAGGCAAACACCGAAATGGGCTCCAGATAAAACTTTTGACGTCGAACGATCAAAATAAAACCCCATGCAACCAAAGTTAATTTAAAAGAATATCTTTTGTGGATCGATTTTTCAACTACGATTTGATTCGAAGTTGAAACTCCTGTCAGATTTTCTACTGTATTCCCTTACCCAATTTTCGAACGTAGTGTGGGCTACAGACTATCGAGAACTCGTACCGGCAGAACCTAGATATCTTTAGTCATGAAAAATAAAAATATGATATCATTATCTAAAACTGGTTCAGCCTACCCACATATATATAGGGCTACAGTAGGGACCTGGGGAGTAATTATGAGTAAGACTTCCAGTGGAACACAGATACCTACTAGCGGTTTCTACAATTATTGAAAGACACAACGGTTTCTGCAATTTTTATAAAATACTTAATTACAGTTCACACCACTAAAGAACTATAATTGCACTCTGATCCATAATCTCAAGACCTTTTTGCATTGAGCTCCTGTTATTAAATGCTTATTATTTCTCCCCACGTTAAGATTTCTGATACCCGCCAATTAAATTTAATTACTGATAATTTAATTTAATTTACATCTTTAAATTTCCCTTTTGCTTAACTTATTTGCCCGCTGGATAATTAAATCCACCTACAGGGTTTGGCCCGGTCAAAACTTATAAGCTTTCTTAAGGGGGTATCGTCAATCCCGATCTTTCGGGACGTGGATTTCGTCAATAATTAATATTTTCCATATAAATAATACCACTATCCAACTCACCAAAAATAGACCCATATAAGTTCGCACTCTCTAATGAATCAAAATAACGAATATTAAAGATATGAAAATCAATAATTACTTCAGAATTAAGAGGATAAGCACTATTCATAATAACATTAGGGTGTGAATTATTTATATAGTCAGTATACAAATTAATTACCCCAATGTGTCCCGTTTAATACACACAAAGTGTACTAGTACAGAGAATCGGAACAATAGACGACGCTATTATCTGTTTCCCGTAACTAAGACAAGCCTACTAAAACTCTGTGCCACAGTCATACTGATGGTATGTCCATTTCCATCTAAACTGTGAACATAAAACTCATATTCTGCAAGAACCTAAAATTTGATCTTTTGTGTATAAACAGTACTCTACACATCAGATTAAATACTATACATAATATTAGACATCCATGCATAGCAAAGAAATAATATACATACATTGCTCATAAAGATTCTCATAAAATAAAAAATTAATTTTATTAAAATAAAATTAAATACTAAAAACATGATTTTTAGTATACAAACCCTAACAGGAGGATGGATTTGAACTTAGCTTTTGAAAATCTCCTTGATTCCTTTATTTTTCTTCCTTTTTCTCCCTCAAACTCCCCTTATCACTCAAGAGCAAGAGGTTCTGGCTTCTCTCCCTCACTTGGCCAAAAATTTCATGTAGAGAATATGGTGTTTGGCTTCCTTTATATAGGCAAAGGCTATGGGACATAAGGGGGACAAAAAGGTATCATTAAAAGACTTTTTCTTCTTTTTTCATTAAATAAGACTTAAGTTGATTTAAGATATTTCAACTTTTGAGGGCTAGAAATCAGATATGGGGAAGATAACTGTAACTAGGGGTCAGTTTGGGGGATAAAAATCTGATCTCCCATCAATCAAGGGGTTTTTCTCGATTTTTGTGCCCATTTTATGCAAGAAAATGCATTAAAAGTTAATTTGATGTATCTTTTTAGTATTTTTTTCTTACTGAAACCTATTTTTTTATTATGTTTATGAAAAATATAATATTTTCATTTATTATCATAATTTTTATATCAATTGATTAAATAGATGTAGTTTTTTAAATTAAATTAAGCTATTTTATCAATATATGACTTTTTGACTTATTTTGTTGTGTACGAACTTCAATAATGATATATTTTCTTTTTTTGACCTATAACACTATATTATTATGTATATTACTTGTTCAACAAGTATTAGATCATCATAATGTTAGGGTTGGTATACTGAAAATCATATTTTTAGTATTTAATTTTATTTTTAATAAAATTAATTTTCTATTTTATG
>JAUMHN010139712.1:0-23272 GCA_032360265.1 Heliamphora ciliata
CCATCGGTGAAAGTCTGAGAAGATTCATGGATTGCTTGTAATGCATATCGGGATGGATAAACCAATTTTTAAAACTGTATTTTCGGCCTATGTGAGTCGTAACATAAGAATAGTTTTTAGGGATCTGATGAGTCAAAAATGGTTTTTTTCCTCGCTTTCTCGTTGCTTGTGAAAATTATTTCAATGGCTTAAAAGAGAGTCAAAACTGCACCTCGGTTTTTTTATTCGTTTGTTAATTTGGGGAACGGGGCTCCCGGGGTTTGAACCCCGGGGATAGATATGGGGCAGCTCACTGGGTTAAGCCACCATAGTTAAAACTACACCTCGTTTTTCTAACATGTTTAGCTTATATTGCATGTGTTGTCTAGTTTCAGGTACCGATCACGCAGATTGATCCGGGATTGCTGGAGAGGCAGAAGATCTGTAATCTTCCTTTTTGGTTCTTTCTGTATCATGTATGTTTACATGTTTTTCTAGTGTTAAAATCGTGTAATGTAAGCCTTTTGGCGGTTATATACAATGCATGTATGATTTAATTTAACAGTGTATTCTCGGGTTGGGTGTTTTGTTTGGTTATTTGTGGGTGTTTTACGTGGTCCGGAGTTTGGGGCGTGACAGATTGGCACTAGAGCTCTGGGTTCGAATACCTAAGAGTCGTTGGAAAAAGGGTGTATCGCCGTGTGAGGTTGATTGCGTGTGCTTGATTGCAAGTGTTTAGATGCTTTAATAACATGAATGTGTTAACATGTTAAGCATGAGAATGATGTGTATATATGAGCATGGGGGTTGAACTGTGGGATTGATTCATCCTGTCTTTGGGCGTTTGGATTAACAAACTTGGGAGCCAAGGTAGAAACGCGTTTAGCTGACGTGATTTCTAGCAGGGAATCTGAGTAGGTTATCGAGATTGACACGTCATTCTTGTCGGTTCTCCTCGGTATGTGGGGTTGGTTTAGCATGAACCTATGTGACTATGTGTTAACATGCTTATGTGGTTCGTGTTTATATATTGCATCTTATGTGCTGTTTTTCTTTCATATAGACATAATGTCTGCGAGGAGAGGACGAGGTTGTGGTCGTGGTGTTGGCCAAGGGGATGTTCCTATCCCTGATGTTGGGGATGCAAATGCTCCCTTGGGACCGATGGACGCGACGGAGTTGTTGCGTGTGCTGGTTAGTTCTATCCAGCAGCTGGTTGAGACCGCTAGGGGTGAGACTGCCAGAGAGAGAGCGGGAGTGTCTGAGGCGAGGGCTACAGTAGCGATGCAGGAGTTTAGGCGAAGGATCTACCTATCTTTGCTGGAGATCCTGATCCTATTGTGGCGATAGAGTGGTTGGAGCTGGTGACTCGGATCCTTGACACATAGTAGATTGTGAAGGATGAGTTGCGGGTCTCTTTTGCTACCTTCCAAATGAGAGGTAATGCTCACCAGTGGTGGAGATATGTTAGGAATGCCGTGAGGGTCACATGGGCAGCTTTCATAGGAGTTTTTCTAGAGAAATACTTCCCGGCTTCGAAGAGGGATTTGTACAGGGAGGAGTTCTATACTCTCACCCAGGGGGCTATGGATATAATGCAGTATGAGGCCAGGTTTACGAGCTTGTCCCGGTTTGTACCAGAGTTGGTGAGCACAGACGAGTTGCGTTCGATGAGGTTTGAGCGGCGCTTGAGGCCGACGATCAGGGAGCGTGTGGTTGCAATGGGACTTCGTGTGTTCACAGAGCTGGTGGAGGCAGCAGCTAGGGTTGAGAACACTATGACTGGGATTCGGGTTTCAAGGGAGGCCAGGACACCGCAAGGTGGGACAGAGGCGCAGATAAGTGGGCGTTCCAACAAGAGGCAGAGGTCCTCTGGCCCTAGCTTTCATCCATCTGGATTACCACAGAAGTTCTCTGCACCAGCACCATCAGTGGCTTCATTTGGGAGGCCGGAGCAGAGGGAGTTGATTTGCTATCGGTGTAGACAGCCTGGACATTGTATGGTGGATTGCCCACAGTTGAGGCAGTATCGAGATCCATAGTTGAGGCAGTCTTAGAGTTTCGTACCGGATCAGTTACAGGGGAGGGAGCTGCCGATTTGCTATGGATGTGGTTAGACTGGACATATTCGCTGGAACTATCCCCAGAGTGAGGGTGCGCCGAGTATGGTGGGCACACCGGAGGGTTCATTTGTGCAGGATCGACAACAGTATCTAGTAGTTCAACTTCACGAGGGACAGATAGGGGAACTTCAGTTCAGTTGGTGCGACAACCGACAGTGCCGTGTTATGGCGGACAGGCTAGAGCGACATTGCCTCGAGCGTATGCACTTATAGCAGCATTTTGGTGTTTTGGTGGTTTTTTCGATCGCGTGGTGGCCTCCCAGTTGATTGGGTTATGGGGCTTGATCGAATGCTCTCCTTTAGTGACTTTTCAGTTGATTGGATTATGGGGTACTGTCAATTGAAGTCATGGAGAGGGTGATGGTCATGTCATGCGGGGTGTTGAGGCACGATTGTGTGTGTGATGGTTGGTGCATCGTTGTGTCACGCTCCAAACTCCGGGTCATGTGAAACACTCACAAATAACCAACCCGAGAATACACTCTTAAATAAAACCATACATGCATTGTATATTGTGATATCTTGGTATCCCACGTCGAAAATGAAAAGGGAGTTCCTGAGCTATAAAGGAAAAACCTTGGACCCTTACATTCAACGAAGCCTTTTCCCAGGTGGTAGAGACGCTAGCAGAACTCCGCAGTTAAGCGTGCTTGGGTGGGAGCAATTCAAGGATGGGTGACCTCCAGGGAAGAACAAAATCGTGAGGGTTTTTACCCAAAGCGGACAATATCGTTACTATGTGAAGGGTCAGGGTGTTACAGATGGTATCAAGCTGACTCTCCTCACCTCCGAGTGTGGGACCCTACTGTCTCGCGTGACACGTGGGCAGGCTACTGAGTAGGCAGGTCGATAAGGACTGGCAGGCTACTGCACGGGGACGTGCAGCCCTAAGGGGGGTAGATTGTGATATCTTGGTATCCCACATTGGAAATGGAGAGGGAGTTACTGGGCTATAAAAGAAAAACCTTTGATCCTTACATTCAACGAGGCCTTTTTTCAAGTGGTAGAGACCTTAGCAGATCTCCGCAGTTAAGCGTGCTTGGGCGGGAGCAATGCAAGGATGGGTGACCCCTGGGAAGAACAAAATCATGAGGCTTTTTACCCAAAGCGGACAATATCGTTGCTATGTGAAGGGTCGGGGTGTTACATATATAATAACCAAACAGCATACATTACACGGTTTCAACACCGAAAAAATATGTTACAACATACATATAACAGAAAGAACAAAAAGGAAGACTTCAACTCTTTCACCTCTCCAGCACCTCCAGATCAACCAGCGTGATCGGTACCTGAAGAAAAACAAATCTCACACCATGAGCCAAAACTCTGCAGAAACTAGACAGGCATGCAGTATAAGCTAAACATGCTAGGAAAACGAGGTATAGTTTTAGACTCTCTTTGAAGCCTTTAAAATAATTTTCACATGAAAATGGAAAAGCGAGGATACAAACCATCTTTTGACTCACTCACATGAGCCTTGAAAAATAGTTAAAAAAGGGTTTTTAGATCGCGATTCATACGACTCTTAAAAACAATTTGAAATTGGTTTTATTCATCCCACAATGCAGATCATGCAATCCAAGTACCTTCTCGAATTTTTACCGATGGACCGCAGCCCCCGTTAATGCACCTTTACGGACTTCAATCGAAGGACCTCAGCCCCACCGAACACACCTTTACGGACTTTAACCGAAGGACCTCAGCCCTAACCTTCTCGGACTATCACCGAAGGACTGCAGCCCTAACCTTCTCGAACTATCACCGAAGACCGCAACCCTACCGAATACACCTTTACAGACTTTCGCCGAGGGACTGCAGTCGACTGTACACCTTTACAACCCAACCCCCAGTCGACTGATCAACACACTGGAAAGGCCAAAAAATGCCCAAACACACTATCCAGTTGACTGACCCCACGGTTCAGTCGACCGAACCCAAGAACCAAGTTCTAGTCGATCGAACCTCATAGTCCAGTCGACCGAACTGAGGCGGAACAGGTTTTCGAGCTACGGGTTCAGCCCTCCAAACCTCGAATCAATGCCTCCAAACACCCATCCTACACCCTCGGACATTCACACGCCCAAGCCTAACAGCAAAACCATGAAATAAACACCCGACACCCGATTCCATCCACCAAAATTACCGAAACACGATTTTTAGCCCCAAAACCCAACTTGAAACAAACTCAGATCTATAGCAATTTAATCGTTAAAAACACACACAATTACACGTAGCACCCTTATACAGTAGTAGGGTCTAGAATCCTACCTCGGTGAGTTAAAAACTCGATGCCTCGAACCACGTGCAAAATTGAGTCTCGTCAGAATGAAATTTCGTCCAGATGAACGCATAGCCCACCGTGCCAAAAGCAAGGATTCACTGTTGGATCGTTAAAAATCAAGCCCCAAGCCCCTGAGAACTTAGAGAGAAGGCAGAGAGAAAAAAAGAAACTTACTAGAGAAGTTTTGAAAATATCTTTTGAAAATATCTAACTTTAGATATTTATAGGCCTCCAAAATATCTTTTTTTTTTAAAATTTTTCAAAATTCGCACTGTAACATCCCACGGCCTAGGGAACCTGCGCCGCATGCATATCTAACCCCGATCATACATCAAAAAGCATATAAACATGCTAAAGCAAAAACGCTAAATGCGTGTCAAAAAATGCTGAAAAAGAAAACGGGTTAGGGTCTCACACGTTGGGTGCGGAACGTGTGGGTCCGTTGTTCTTTTTAAGGATGGGGTTTTGGTGAGAACCGTTTTGTGGGAGGTTCAGGTGTTAGCCTCCGGGTTAGGTTTTGGTTTTCTGCATCGTTGGTCGTCCCGGTGAGTGGATGGGTCGTTCGGGTGAGCGGATGACAGGTGTGTGGCATTTGATGGCGTGTCGGGTTACGTGGCATCATTATGTGGAACGTCGTGCTTATGCGTGCTGTTGTGCTTATAGAACTGTGATTAATTTTATTCTTGCATATTGTAGACGGATATGTGGGTTTGATGCATTTATTTAAAGCTATGGTTTTATATAGGCATGCATTAATGCGGTGTTATTCTGTGGTATGTGGTGTTATCTCGTAGTATGCGGTATTATCCCGTGGTAAGCGATATTATTCCGTGGTGTGCGGTATTATCTCGTGGTATACGGTTTTACCCCGTAGTATACGATTTTATCCTGTGGATGTGTGTTTGAGTATAGATCTTTATCTATGTGATAGAACTGTTATTAAGGCTTGTGAGAGTCGGTTCTATGCTGCATGTGGGGCTCGTGGGAGTTGTGGCTTGTAGGAGTTTATCTTTGCTGGTGAAACATTGTACTGTATATATCAAATTATTTTCTAGGCTCTGATGAGTCGTGATACAAAACCGTTTTTAAAACTATTTTCTTTGAGGCTCTTGAGTTCTCGTATAAAATTGTTTTTTAATTGTTTCCATCTGAGACTCGTATGAGTTAAGATATAAAAACTATTTTCCTTGGGGCTCCTGTGGGTCGTTATCCAAAACTGTTTTTAAAATGTTTTCTTCTGGAACTCGTATGAGTTCAGATTCAAAATCGTCTTTAAAATTGTTTTTATGGCTCGTGTGAGTCAAAAACTGCACCTCGTTCTCCGAGCATGTTTTGTTTATATTTCATGCTTGTCTAGTTTCTGTTGAGGTTTGGCTTACGGCGTGGGATTTGAAATATTTTTCAGGTACCGATCGTGTGGGTTGATTTGGGGTTGCCAGAGAAGCGAAAGATTTATAGTCTTTCTTTTTGTTCTTTTGAACCATGTATGTTTACATGTTTTTCGGTGTTGGAACTGTGTACTGTAAGATTTTTGGCGGATATATTAAATGCATGTATGCTTTCATTTGTGAGTAAATATCGGGTTGGGTGTTTTATATGGTTGTTTATGGGTGTTTTACGTAACTCAGAGTTTGGGGCGAGGCAATTCAAAACAAAAAAGGTTTTCAAATTACAAGTATCCGAAGTGATCATGGTAGAGAATTTGAAAATAAAGATTTTGAAAAGTTTTGTGATGAAAATGGTATTAATCATAACTTCTCTGCTCCTAGAACTCCTCAACAAAATGGAGTTATTAAGAGAAAGAATAGGATATTGGAAGAAATGGCTAGAACCATACTCTGTGAAAATAATCTACCACGATACTTTTAGAATGAGGCTGTTAACACAAATTGTTTTATCATAAACAGAGCCATGATACGAGCTTCTCTTAAAAACACCCCATATGAGCTATGGAATGGAAAAAAACCTAACATCAGCTATTTTTGCGCCTTTGGGTGCAAATGTTTTGTTTTGAACAATAACAAAAAACTTTTGGGCAAGTTTGACGCAAAATCTGATGAAGGTATTTTCCTAGGATATTTTTTATCTAGTAAAACTTATAGAGTTTTCAACAAAATGACCCTAATTGTTGAAGAATCTATACATATTATTTTTTATGAAGCTAACCTTGGTTCTTCAAAAGATTTTTGTGAAGATAGTTTGATTGACTTAGAAAAAGGTGTTGAAGACTTCTTCATCAAAGAAAAGGAAGAACCAAATCATGAGGAAGTTTCAAATCCTCAACAAAATGAAGTCCAACAGGCAGTTGGATTTTCAAATCCTAAAAATTCAGATTTTCCTATGGAGTGGAGGTATGCTCATGGTCACCCAAAAGATCTAATCATTGGTGATCCATCTCAAGGTATCAAAACTCGATTTTCTCTACATAATGTTTGTAGTAATTTAGCATTTCTTTCCCAAACTGAACCAAAACATTTTGAGGAAGCCGAAAACGATGAGTTTTGAACCTTGGCTATGCAAGAAGAGCTTAATCAATTTGAAAAAAATAAGGTTTGGACTTTAGTCCTAAGACCTAAGGAACACTCCATTATCGGTACAAAATGAGTTTTTAAAAATAAAATAAATGGGAATAGAGTAGTTCTTAGGAATAAAACTCGATTGGTAACCCAAGGTTACAATTAAGAAGAAGGCATCGATTTTGATGAGACTTTTGCTCATATGGTTAGGTTTAAAGCTATTAGGATGTTGCTTACTTTTATATGCTTTAAAAATTTCAAACTCTATCAAATGGATATCAAAAGTACCTTTTTAAATGATTTTATCTTGGAGGAAGTTTTTATGAAACAACTTCGTGGCTTTTAGTCCCAAGACCTAAGGAATACTCCATTATCGGTACAAAATGAGTTTTTAAAAATAAAATAAATGAGAATGGAGTAGTTCTTAGGAACAAAACTCGATTGGTAATCCAATGTTATAATTAAGAAGAAGGCATCAACTTTGATGAGACTTTTGCTCATGTGGTTAGGCTTAAAGCCATTAGGATGTTGTTTACTTTTGCATGCTTTAAAAATTTTAAATTCTATCAAATGGATGTTAAGAGTACTTTTTTAAATGGTTATATCTCGGAAGAAGTTTTTGTGAAACAACCTCGTGGCTTTGAAAACTTAGATTTTTCAAACCATATTTACAAACTTACCAAGGCTCTATATGGTAATTACCCAAAAAAAGCTCTATATGGTTTAAAGTAAGCACCTAGAGCATGGTATGAAAGACTAAATAAATTCTTGATTGAAAATGAATTTTCAAGAGAAAAAATTGATACCACTCTTTTCATCAAGTCTCAAGGAAATGATATACTAGTTGTCCAAATTTATGTAGATGATATTATTCTTGGTACAACTAACGAATATCTTTTCAAGGACTTTGCTAGTGTATGCAAGGAGAATTTGAGATGAGTATGATGGGAGAACTCAACTATTTCTTTGGATTTCAAATCAAGCAAACACAAGAAGGTATCTACATCAATCAAGCTGAGTACACAAGGGACCTATTGAAGAGATTTGACATGTTGAAAGCAAAACCCATAGGAACCCCGATGTGTCCTACAACAAAGTTTGATAAGGATGAAAATAGTATAGCAGTAGATGAAAAATGCTATAGAGGTATGATTGGATCTCTACTCTACTTAACTGCTAGCCATCCTGATATAATGTTTAGTATTTGCATGTGTGCTAGATTTCAATCTAACCCCAAAGAATCACATGTAACCGCTGTTAAACGTATCTTTAAATACCTCTTAGGTATACAAAATCTATGATTATTCTATCTATAGTGGTTCGGTACGAGTTTATTAACATTTATCAGTTATTCTAATATAATTAAAATTTTCAGAAATGACTTTTAACAATACTATGATAAATTATGTGCGATCGGGGTGTGTTGGGACACCGAAAAAATTATTAATGATTAATTCTATAAGTGGTGGTGGAAAAATCCTAATATAATTACTTAAATTAGAGTTTGATTAAGTGAGGTATAAAACAAGTATTTTCTCTTAATTTCGCATAAGAGACAAAGAAAAAAAAAGATTACATCTCAGTCGAAGCTGAGATGCTTCTGAAGTAGAGAAGGAAAAATCGAGAGAGAGAGAGAGAGAAAAGCGTGCTTAAAAACCCAAATGAGCCCCAAATTCTCCCCGAACCGTCGACCTCACTGGCTCCTTCTCTGTTTTCCTTGTTTCAAGGCACGACATTGCCTATTCGAGGCCATTCTTTGCTCTTTGCGTCTCTTCTACTTCTCTTGCTTCTGCTAGTCCTAAGGAAATCATCTCCTGTTCGGTGCTCTCTGATCGATAACACCACAACCCCATCGTCGATGCCAACTTCAACTTTCCTTCCTCTTTTCTTTGTTTCTTTCATAGATTTGAGTATTGCCAACTGGGAAGAACATCCTAAAAAGGTCAAGAAATATAGTGGCAAGTAAACAAGACCCAAAGAAGCTTAAAAATTTCTCCAAGATCGACGGCAATCCCCTGTTCGGTGCCAAAGCTTTATGCCTCCTTTTTTTTTTATTTTGATTCTTTGCTCTCCCATGAAAATGGATAACAAGGGAGTACTTAGAAGATTCAAGAGGAAGGAAATTAGAGATTGAAAGCTACCGCGGGGATCTCACAACCGCCATTGCAAGTCATTTCCTCTCTAATTTCCCTTGATGTCTCCTATTGCTATGTCTCTTGCTATGTCTCTGTGTTTTTTTTCTCTTTTCTCACGAAAGCTTGATTTATACTGTCTCTCTTTACAATTGAAGGGTTTAGATGTGAAATTAGAAGCCATCAAGGGAGGAATTACATAGACATAGCAAGAGGGATCAATAGGAGACATCAAGGAGAAGAATTCCCAAAGTGACCGAAACCCTGGAAGGAAATTTGGTAGAACCGCAAGGTGTTAAAGCTCTTCAAGGTAGGATTTAGACTACTATTGGTGAATTGGTATGCTTTGTGTTGATTTTCTATAATTTCTTTGACACCTTAGTTTACATCACGAGAAACTAAATGATGATGAGACGAAGTAATGGTACATGGTGCCAAAAGATGAGGTGTTTGAACTCTATAATTTGTTGGCTATGAGATAAATGAAAAATTCATAATTTAGAAAAATGATTCGAAATTTTGGGATCATAAACTTTACAAAAAAAAAATAAAAATAAATAAATAACTAAATAAATAAATAGTTGAATACAGGGATTATGAGCTTTATTGTTGAATTTTGACATTACCTGAAGAAAAAAAAAATTAAGGCTTGAATCTTATAATTGTGTTGAATTAGTGATTTAATCCTAAAATATACTAATTCCTTCGAAAGCTTGAATATGGAATTTTGTTTTAAAGCACGAATTGGTGGATATCTTAGAAACAATTGGATTGTTAAAGTTTAATTAGTTAGCTGGGAATTTATAAAGCTAAGTTAATAATCTAATTCGGGAGACTTAGAAATTTATGGACTCTCTAATTAAATTAGAAGTTGTAATTGAATTTATGATTCTTATGGAATAAATGTTTAAGGAATGGAACTATATGATAAAGTGGGAGCCTTGTAAATTGTTCGTTTAGAGACTACCCGTTGAACTTGTAATTGAAATCAAGAACTATGGAATTCTGAGTTCATTCATGGTTTAATTATTGGATTGTTTAAGAAACCAGTTTGAACCTTAGAATGAGGTTGAGAGGCTCGATTGTTTATTAAAGTAAGAAATCTCGAGGCTATGTTGAATATGTAGTTAGCCCTCAAATCCTCATCACTTTAGCAAATTGGGATATAAACCTAGTTTAATTTCATGAGTGAGGTGAGGTTATTGGATTAGAAAAGTTGTAAAAGCTGTTGAAATTTATGATATGTTGATAAGTGAGTCATTAGCGTGATTAATAAACAAATTAAAGAATTCAGAATAATTGTGATAATATAACAAACAATCGAGCTATTCAAAAGGATTTACTATCCAAGAAAATTTTGATATACAAAGTACTAGGTAAGCACGATTATCAGTTAAATTTTGTAATGGATGAGTTTCAAGTTTGTAACTGAAATTGTGGTTAAAGTATGATGAATTGGTGGCTAATCGATGTGAACTTGTGTAACTGAAATTCTAAATTGTGGAGGATGAAACCAAAGATTAAAAATCTTGAAAAGCATAGAAATTGGTTAATGGTGCTTATTGATGGTTTAATCTCCTAAAACCTAATTCTTTCTAAAGGTTTATTATAAGAACTCTTGTTGAAATTCTTGAATGAATGGTTGATTATGAGATTTTGAATAATGTGATGTTGGTTTGAGCTATATGGTTATATTTTTCAAATAAGAACAATAAGTTTTGATTGAAGCTATATGTCACGCCCTCGACCCGAAGCACGTGAACCCCACGAGCAAACCAAACTTCATTAAGTGAAGGGAACCTTTTTATATAATCCCACTTCTTGAACTTAGTTTATTTTCAAACTTGTTATCTTCCCAAGCTTTGAAGCAGACGTATTTTTTGAAATGGGTGGGTTTAAATGTTGAATTGGAAGTTACCAAGGAAGAATCAAGATCTACACAACTAGAGCACCACATTTGACGCATTACCAAGCCAGAATCCCAGATGGCCAAAAATTAGGGTTTTCGAATTTTGCGATTTTTGGCGAAATTTCAAGCTTCTCAAGGTAGGATAAGACTAATTTCTGGTGAATTGTGTTGATTTGTGTTGACTTTTCCTTTATTCCAAGAAAATCTTTATCTTTTATGAGATAAATCAGCATCCTAATCAAATTGTGGGTTGCTTAAATTATAATCATGATAAATGAGGTAGATTATGAAAATAAAACCCTCTATTGGCAGTCAATTACATAAAACTTGTAAACTTAGGGTTTGAAGATTAAATTTGTGTCTGTCAAGCAGGATTTGGAAATTGGAGTGTATTGATCCTATGTTAAGTTACTAGAATGTAATAAGTTCATGTGAAATGAACAAAATTTGGGGAGTTTGGGGTTTGGTATATTGAAGAGAATTGCTGATGGTTGAGGCCTTTGGTTAATCAAGTTGGAAAGGTAATTGGCACAAAATGAACTAATGAATGGAATTGTAGCTAGTTTTAAAGACTTGAGAACTATTTAATAAAAATATAGTTTATATAAAGGTGATATGTCGATAAGATGAAATAAAGAAGGATTGATGAGGGTTGAGTCATGTTAGAATCATGTTTGACCTATAAATGATGGCGTGGTGGTTATAAGATTGAATAATGATCTGAGTTAAGAGAATTGGGTCATAGACTTAATACCGGGATGTGGTTCGTGACCCCCGGGTCACGTGAACCCTACGTGATAATTCAACGTTGTCGAATAACCGAGGAGACTCTTTTCAATAAAACTCGACTTATAGTTTGAACCTCCTTTAAAGAAAATCACTAGAATGTAGTTTGTTTTAAAAGAAATTACATTCTTAAACTTCAAATTTTTTTTTCTATGTAAATTTCTTAAAAATTTCGGCCGTCTCCTCAGCTATTCGACATTGTTGAGTTATCACGTAGGGTTCACGTGACCCGGGGGTCGGGGCATGACACTATATGAAAGAAAGAATTAAGTAAAGATATATGATGTTGATTTGAAAATGGTGTAATATAATGATTGATGGAATAGTGGAACAGATGTTTATAAATTTTGAATATAAAGAGTGACTTGATTTCTTAACGTTGCGTTATTTTTTTTTGGGGTAATTAATTGTGACATAAAAGAAATTTTTTTTTACATGTTTTCAAGGGGCGTTTCCCAAGTGATTACATCAACTAACATTTAGGAGGAAACCTCCTACCAATAGGACACAAAGGTAACCAAACCTAACAAACAAAATAAGACACTCTTTATCCCTGGTTTACAGCGGGGGAAAACTAACTAACAAAGCATATTCCATGCACAACCCGCATGGAGAGGAAGAAAAAGCCAACATACAAGAGGATAAAACCAGACCAACAAGAAGGACAGGTTGTTCAACCCACAAGACACAAAATTCTGCTGAAGCTCGGCTCCTAGAAAAGCTTTAAACCTCAGACAGAATGACCTACTCACCTCGTAAGTCCTGCCAAAGATCTGCTACAAAGCTGAGAGAAAACTAACCTCAAAAGCTTAGGAGGTCAAAGGAGGCTAGTCCTCTAACCGCGTCGCTAGGAAGCAGGAGAAAGGATAGCCCCAAGAAAATCTCAGCTCAGAGAAAGAGGCCAGCACTACCAACTTCGCCATCAGACCCACTCCACTCCCTAACCAAACTGGGAACCAACCTAGATGTAGCCCAATCAAGCGAAGTAACGAAATCTCCACAACCAAGTAAAGATTCTGAGAACAAGACAACGAAGGATCACAACCACAAGTCCAAAAGACAACCAAAGGGGCCACCAGAGGTCTAAAAGAAAAGTACTAGAGGTAGAAGGGCCCTTAGCCAACCGAAGAACACAACAAACGGATCAGCTCCAGAGAAATCCAATGCAAAATTGCCAAGGCAAACCACCAACTTACCCTGCGCACAAGGTCACCAATCAAAAGCGGTGGAAGAGCCCCACAAGTCAGAAGAAAGCTAAGGACAGAACAGCGCCAGAGAAAACCAGCTCAGAGAAACCTAAGCCATCCTAAAGGAAGCTCTGCCATCGGATCCAAACGAAAAGCCCTTTAGCCAAACCCTGCTTAAAGGACCACCAAAAGAACCACACCATAGGTACCCAGCCAAAAGTCCATATAGGTCCTCATCCAGATCAAAATAACCTCAGTTCCTCAATAAGCAACACTCTCCCTGGGGGAAGGAAGGAGAAAATAGGAATCCAGGAGAGCTGGAGCTAAAAAGAAACTAAAAGAACCACTGACAGGGCACACGGGGTCGTCCAAAGAACTTGAACCACATGTACTTAATACAATTTCCCAACTTGCATGTCGACAAGAGAACCTTAGGGTAAATTACACTCTGTGTGAAGCAAAAAAAAAAACTCCTCGAAAGCCCTGTCTAAGAACATTAATATAGCTGTGGAGACCTCACACGCCTCCTAGACCATATAACAGCTCTACCAACTAAGCCATAAAGGATCATAAGAATTACAATATATCATCCCACGGGTCCCACAAGTTCAAACAACATCTCCCGTTTATCAATTACAATTATCTGATCAACAGAATTATTGAAGAGGCTGGACCCAACAAATTATCCACCGAGTTACCCAATATTACTCAGAGCCAAAACCTGATCAAGCTTATCATAAGAGCATAGTTAACAAAGAAGCTTTACTCAATCAGTCATAACCACAGTCTGCCAAAAAAAGCCACTGCCCCATAGCAGGCAATGCCTGCGGCTCCCAAAAAAAAACCCCAATCACCACTGTTTTCTATAGACAACCAGTTCTTGGTCCCACATAAATTTAACACTCCAAGTACTGCCAAGAAAAGGCATGGGACCCACACATAAAACATAAACAATATTCTAAAAAGAAAACACACTGCCCACAAGTGCGGTCCACCACAAACGGCCCGCCAAACCCATTGGAGGACCCATCTACCGGGAAAGTAGAGACCACTAAGCCACGGTACCTATGGTATACACACAGCAGTGGAAATGAAACCAGCCCATAAACAGCTATGGTTTCAAAACAAACAGTAGCAGCAAACTACTCAATTCTGCCCACGATTTTAATACAGCCCAACCCATGGTTTAATGCAAACAGCCTTGTAACTTGAAATCATGAGAGTATTGGGCAAAAGCTTGTCTACAACCACAGTAAAGACAACAAACCCATGCACCAAAAGTGCGTGGAGGCCACTTCATCTTCTACATACTACCCATGCCCGAATTGTTCCTCACCGAATTGCAGAGCCACCGCCTGCCCATGGTTTGTCCAAATTGCTCCTCGTTTCACCCATCGCCTATCTTGAAGCTGCTGTGGATCACTCAAGAACTAAATGTTCTGATGAAATCCACGCCTCATCACATCAAACCACAGGAGACCCGATGGACAGCCATTTTGAGGAACCATAAATCACCAAAACTCTGTATCTGCTTGATCAAACGGCTAATATAGAGTGTTATTCAATGAAGAAACACATTATATACCCATGCGTGAGACACACTGTCATCTCTTCCAAACGTATGGATGCTGATATACACAAAACCAGAAAACCAGCATATTCAAAGCTTCCTAAGACAACTTAGAAACATGCTTAGACTTACAGCAGCCCGATACAACAAAAAAAGCGATGCTTGCTGTCTGAGAAGCGACAGAGAAGGTCAATAGAGCCAAAACTAGTCAACAGCTCCAGACGGTACTTGAACTTGAACTTGAGACGTGTGAACTTAATGAACTAAAAGTCATATTTGAATGTATAACTAGAAATTGGATGAAGATTGAACGAGGTGAATATTTTCGATTCATTAAAACATGAGCTTTAAAACTTGTTAATTCGAATTGGGAAAAAGATGAAGTTATGACAATAGTGGGAATAAAGTAAAGGCGAATTATAAAGAAAACATTGATATGCAAATATGAAACAAGAATTATGGTATAGAAGTAGTTTTAACTCATGATATAGATGCGTGGGTTTAAAGATATAAAGGTTGTGATAGAATTGAATGTCAACAAGCGGTGCGATTAGGTGAGACTTGGTTTATTAATGAATTAATGGCTTAATAAATTGGATTGGGGAGATGGACTCCTGGTTATTAATGAAAAATGATGATTAATCAAATATTGAACCGAGGATGATAGATGTGGATGTGATAAGTTGGGCCTGACTAGCTCCGCAGTGAAATATCAAAAACTTGCTCAAGTAGAGTGCCCTACCCATCAGGTTAGTCCCCGAAAAGGTGTGCATGGGTTGCCTACCAGTTGGTGTTCCTCAGGGAAATCGAAAAAGGCTGTTGTCGTGGTGAGTTATAGAGCTATCTTTTACCCAATGGCTTCGCGTAGCCTATTGGGGGAATAGAGAGGGGTTTCTATAAGCTGCACCCGACGTCGGTTCAGTATTAGATTAATGAAAAAAATCAAAGATGTGGTAACCCAGTATTTTAATTAATGAAGTGGAATAGTAATGTGATTAATAACCTAATGCATGAGAAAGAAAGTTAATGGCATTACGATGATGAATGGAAATAAATTAGTGTTCGATAATTCATTAAAGAGAATAAATGCGAGAGCTAAAGAAAAAATTAGGGAGAAAATGATATTAAAGAAAAGAAAGAAAGAGAGAAAAGAGGACAAGTTATGTTTGGATGAGAAAGAACTAAGGGCCTAATGAAAATGAAAGGTGGAATAGAAATTAAGGATAAAATGTTAAAGAAAATATAAATGAGATATGAGAATGAGGAAAGGTGAATTGAAATGAATGTTTAATGGTTTAGTAATAAAGAGTTAAGATTAAGTAAATAAAGAGTGAAGAGATGAGGGAATGGACTGGGTTATAAAAGTGATTTGAATGTGATTGCATAACAGCATGCCATTCACACCTCACAAGTCATGCATTGCACTTATTTTAGTCTTTATTCTACGAGTTTTGGCTCAGGTTGTATATATCCCATCTTTTCAGATTTTAACCAAAGAGAGGCATGGAGGCATTCCAGAGTTTTGACAAATGAAGAACCTGGACTTATTATTATATGTTAGAGACATGTAATTGTTGTTATAAAATGTAAAAGATTCAAAGATGTGATTTAAGTTCCCATTTATTTTGTACAAGTATAATGAAGCTTATTTTCCTGACAGTGTTATGGACTAATATAGTTGGAGGATGAACTTTGAGCATTTGTGTAACCCCTTGCTTCCAAAATAATATAATTCGGATATACTTTAGAAACCAACCCAATATGAAAACCCCTTTCTTTGAGAAATATGCCTTTAAACAATCCGTTGGTGTCTAGAACTTCTTTAAGGCTAAGAAAATCAATCACTTCTTCTTCTTCTTGAAACATGGATTCAAACCCTTAAAACAGCTCTTAATTTACCCATAAAGGCTTAAACATCCATCCATCCCATGACAAATTGAAATTGAAATTTTATTAATAAAATCATCATTACAACTTGCCCAATAGACTACAAATGTCCTCTCATGCATGCACAATATGAATCTATGGCCCTAAGGCCTTACAATATGGGTATTCTAACCCACAATTACAATATTCCGAATATCCAAGAACAGAAATTACATCTTTTACAATTCCATTTCTCAAAAAAAAAAAAAAAAAGTTATCCAAAAGAAATATAACTCTACTCATAACGTCAAGGGTCCAACAACCGTCATTTTAGTCCATGAGCTTCTTCTTGCGATCACCTGAAATGTTGTTAAACAACATGAGCCGAAACTCGTAGGAACAAGACTAACCCCGAATACATGCATGATATAGGAGAGTAGTTATGCAAGACGTACACATAGATTTGATCAAAACATATCGTTTGTTCCCAAGAAAGTTTTCATTGCATAACCGAGTTTTATATAAAAGGGTTATTATTCCATACTCCTTGATTTCGATGAAATCATTTCATTTTACCATTCCTAATTAACCGAACACGCTTTACCTCTATTCATTAACCCAATATGTTTTCCATTTCACAATCCTTTCCATTTCTTCAATCAAGGCTTCTCTAACCCAATTCCCTTATCATTTCCCCTTAACCCAACACGTTTTACCGTTTTGTTTCTTTTCCCAATTAAAGTTTTACCAACCCAAATCATTTACAACGCACACAGCAACACACTCCAACATATATACTAACACAAGCCAACACACACACTTATCGGCATTTTTCATATTTTACCAATTCTTGGTTCAAAACATAGGCACTGGCGTCGGATGAGCATATAGACCCCCGTAACGTTACACTCAACCAGGTCACACAGGCCCCATGAAGTAACGGAACGTGCTATATGTGAGACCCTGACCCTCATCTTTTAGGTTATTTATATATCTGATGTGTTTGATTCGGTATATGAATAGCATCGATGCATGATTTATGCTTTACAGTTGTAGAACATCATGTATTAATGTGTTACATGCTTTTCGGGGTTTGGTAGAGGCTTGTTTGGACCTTAGAAACCTATTTTTACCTTGGAAACGTCAAAAAACACACTGTTCTGGGGTTCGGTCGACTGAAGGGCCTGGTTCAGTTGACTGAACTAAAATTTTTGGGTTCGGTCGACCGAACTCAGGGGTTCGGTCGACTGGACATAATGTTTTTGGCGTGTTTATAAAGGTTCCAGGGGCTGAGATATTTTGATATTCTCCTTTTTCCAGGCTAAAAAATCCATTTTCTCTGCCTTCTCTCTAGCTTTGAGGGTCCGGGGCTTGGTTTTGAGTCCGATCCTTTGTGGATCCTTGCCATCGGGGCCGAGGGCTTCGAATCCATCCGGACGGATTCTCGTTCTGACGTCGTTCAGTTTTGAGACGTCGAGTTCTTGACTCTCCGAGGTAGGATTCTAGACCTTACTGATGTATAAGGGTGTTTTGTATAATTATACGTATTTTTTTTGGATAATTAAATGTAGCATAAAAGAAAGAAATAATACATGAATCCAAGGGGCATACCCTAGGCCTTAAACGCACCACCAAGAAACAAAACAAAGAAAAAAACTAAAAGCAATAAAAAGGCTTTTGCCTAAGCCATAGCCAAATAGAAAACCCCCCCCGGGAACAAATAACCGAAATCAAATGCTGTTTTCATGTTTAAACCTTGATTTTTGGGTAAAAGTGGATTTTTATGCATTTCTCGGTTTAGTTCATGACATGAGTATGTTGATATCCGTAGTTTTTAAAAGGAGATTTGAAAACGAGGTGTTTGAAAAAATGGTGAAAAACGTGCTTTTTGGAGGTTTGAAGCTAACCCGTGGGGTTGAGTCTCAACTCTTAAACGTTTTGCTGAAAATGGTTTTTGATCTCCATGGTTGATGGATTGGATCATTTTATACATGTGTTGTATAAATGCTTTGTGGTTTTTTAAAAATGTTATCCATAGATGTACCGTGACATAGTGTGTGTGTGGTTGTATGTGCGCCTGTAGTGCTCCTCGGTGAAAGTCCGAAAACGTGCGCAGCATAGGTGCTCTGTACTTTCGGGTTAATCCCCGTAAATTGAGTCAATTGCCTCTGTGAATGGCAATGTGTAGGTGCTCTGAACCCTCGGGTTTCATGCCCATAAATTGAGTCGGTTGCCTCCGTTAATGGCGTTGTTGTTGTAACCCCGTATAGAACTTGTCATTATCGAGCCAGTCTGTGTGACTTGGGTCCAGGGTAATGGACAGGTGTCTATAGTTGTTACCTTTGTCTGTGTGACAGAGTCGGTATATAGAATTTCATTTATATCTTTCTCCTCAGCTGTGTGACCTGAGTGGAGATTACTGTTTTATTACTGCTTTCCCTTAACTGTGGCATGATATCTGTTAGAATGATATGCATAGTTTGAAGGATGAAAACTTGTGGGTTTGAGATAGAAAACCCTTTTTGAGCTCCGGTGGTGGAGTTTATATGCTTATAATTGCATAGCCTGCTTTACAGCTTTATTACCATTTTTTATTGGGCTTCGGCTCACAGTGTGGGATTTTACTGTAAAACCTTTTCAGGTGAGCATGTGGTGTTGACCTAGTTGCAGAGGTGATAGAAGACTTGTTGTAGTTTTTTCTTTTTTTTTGGGTAATTTATTGTAACATAAAAGAAAAAATGTATACATGTTTACAAGGGGCATATCCCAGGTAAATATAAGAGTATCATAAAGAGAGAAAGCTCCTTATAACCAAGTCAACCCCAGATAAGAACTAATATCTTAAAACAAAAGGACCCAACCCCCGTAAAAAAGCGGGGGGAGCTAGCGAATAAAACACGTTCCATACACAACTCGTATGGATGGGCAAAAATCACAGACAATACCAAAACATAGTAGTCATAAGATGCCTAACTAAAATCAAGGAACAAACAAGGACAAAGAAAATCCACTGACCCAAACCAAGGTAAGCCAAGTCTCACGGAGATAGTCACGCTCCCTAACCATTGGGGAGGAAAAAATAGAGATAGGCAAATCACTGTTGAAGAGAGCAGAAAATCCATACCAAGCTAGAACCTCAATCAAGACAACCATCATTGGAAAACACCAGCAAAAAACTGACAACAGAACCACCAAGGATTAAACACAGGTCCAAAGGATAATAGAGAGGGAACCAATAGAGGTCGAAGAGCAAAGCACCAAAGGTAGATGGGCTCCCACCCAGCCAAAAGAAGCAGCGACAGATCAGCCTCAGAAACTCCAGCTCAAATTCGGCCAAAACAAAAACCAACCTCCCCAAGTTAGCAAGAAGTTATGGGCAGAACTGCACCAGAGAGTCTAGCTAAGAGGAAACCTAGGCCATCCCAAAGGAACCTCTACCACTTGATCCAGACGAAGCAGACCATTAGCTAGAACCCCATTCAATGAACCACCAAAGACCCCACTATAGGTACCCAGCTAGAAGTGCAGGTAGGTCCTCATCTAAACCAAAGCAACCACAGGAGAAGCTCGAGCAAGAAGAACCAAAAAAAACTTCCAATGAGAGGTACGAAGGAGTCGTCCAAAGAGACCTTAAAACACACAGGTCCAAAGGACTGCCAAAGGTAACCAACATAGGTCGAAGAGCAAAGTACCAGAGGTAGATGGGCCCCCAGCCAGCTAAAAGAAGCAACGACAGATCAGCCCCAGAAACTCCAGCTCAAATCTGGCCAAAACAAATAACCAACCTCCCCTACAAGTCAGCAATAAGTTATGGGCAGAACAACACCAGAGAGTTTGGCTAAGAGAAAATCGAGGCCATCCCAAAGGAGTCTCTACCACCAGATCCAGACAAAGCAGGCCATTAGTTAGAACCCCACTCAATAAACCACCAAAGATCCCACCATAGGTACCCAGCTAGAAGTGCAGAAAGATCCTCATCTAAACCAAAGCAACCACAGCTCCTCAATAGGCAACACACTCTCCGGAGGCAGGGGAAAAGATAAGAGAAACAGAAGCTCGAATAAGAAAGAACCAAAATGAACTTTCAACAGGAGGTACGAATGAGCCATCCAAAGAGGCCTTAATACAGAGGTACCCATATAGGCAACAGAGGTACCCTACATGGCTCCCCAAAGCTCCTCAAAGGCCCAAACTAAGAACTACAATATAGCTGAGAAGACGCCACAACCCTGGCGACTCAGGAGGTCGAAGAAGGCTGGTTCTCAAACCACGGCGGTAGGGCGCATGAGAAGGGCTAGCTCTAAGGAAACCTCAGCTCGGAATCAGATGGCCAGCACCTAACTAAAATCGCCATCGGGCCACCTCCACACCCTAGCCTACGGAGCCTAGACCGCTGAGGAAGTGGGCACCTCCCAGACCATATGAAAGCTCTACTAATGAAGCCACTGAGGACCATCATAAAAAAATTTATCTCATCTGAACATAGGAGCTAGCTTCCAGAGCTAGAACCGTAATCAATATAACAACCGAAAGGAAACGCAGGTCCAAAGGGCAACCGAAAGGGAACCAACAGAGGTCGGGGAGTAAAGTACTAGAGGTAGATAGGCCCCTAGCCAGCCAAAGGAAGCAACGACAGTTTAGCTCCAGAAACTCCAGCTCAAAACCAGCCAAAACAAATAACCAACCTCCCCAAGTCAGCAATAAATTTTGGACAGAACAACACCAAAGAGTCTGGCTAAAAGAAAACCTAGGTCATCTCAAAGAAATCTCTACCACCGGATCCAAACGAAACAGACCATTAGCTAGAACTCCACTCATCGAACCACCAAAGACTCCCACCATAAGTACCCAGAGACTCTATCGACAGAAGCCACACAATCAACATAATCACAATTTATCCTGTCTAAATTAACTAGTGTGCGCATGGTCAAACACTCAAAGTCGAGACAAGCAAAACCCGCCACTTGGGTAGATAACCCACGGGTCCCACAGTTTACACTGCCCAAAGCTCTGCCCATTTCAGCTTTAAGCTGCCAATGCCAACCAATCACTCCAAAGCAAATACCGCCATTTAAACCCACACATGGACCAAATCATTGCCGTGGGACCCACCTACGTTGTTGGAATAACCACAGCCCGTAATAAAGCCAAACAGCCCGTAAAGCCCTAGCAGGCGGGTCCCACAGCTCAAGTTGCCTTCAGCTCTGCCATAGCTGGTCGGCTTTCCTCTAAAGCAATAACCGTGGGGTCCACCCAAAAAATCACTCAAAACAAATAAAAAACCTAATATTCACCGCTGGTCCCACTAGCCCACGTCAAAATTTCCAATAGGTAACAGCAATCATCCTAAAGTTGCCCACTAACATGGAGCCACACCGTACTCAAAAAACCCATAGTTTGACCAAAACCAAAATGGTTTTATGTGATCAAACTGGGCCCACTACTGAACAAGGAGATGGTTTAGTAGCAAACCCCAAAACCTGTCTTTCGCCGACTTACACCTGCAAAACATTGGGCAGGTTAACTTCGGCACTTACACCGTACTTCTCTTGCAAACGCACCCATAGCGCGTGAGAACAACACTCATCATCTTCTACCTTGTAGAAAATTTCAGAGTCTCCCATGGCGTAAACAAAGTCTCCCGTCTACACTGATGATCGCTGAACATTTGACTCATAAGGACTGTAAACTGAATTGATACAAGACTTCATAACCCAGATTGAACCAAAAACCAGATAGGTTCGAAGGGCATGATCACCGAAAGCCACAAAAAACTTGTTCAATGGTTCTTCCAAACGGAGCAGAATAAAACCATCAAAAAACACCAAAATTTACATGCTAAAAATCATAACATAACCAGCGAGGCTTCCTCACCGAACCATAGGCGCACTCGGATAGTTACAAAATCACAAAGATCAACTTGCATCCCCACAAAAACGCCGGCAATATCACAGAATAAAGAAAAACAACTGCCATGAACATACTAGTAACAAAACGAAGATAAGGGTCTAAAATACCTATGAACGAGGCATCTGAATCCACGGCTTCATCAATAAGCTACTGAGCTTCATCTACTCTGTTTGGAGAGGTAGAACTCTTCAAAACCTCAGAAAATCATAAGCAAGATCCAACGCCAAAGTCCCTGAGGACTCTCAGATTCGCCCCACTTTTGCCATGGATGTGATCCGAAGATGTGCATAGAATGCCTCAGATTCACAATAAACTTCAACAATCGTAACCATGAAACTCCATCGGGGGGCAAGGAGAGAGCTTTCTCTAAAGAGTGAAGCTCTCCCGTTTTCCCTGTTTTTGGTTCATGTACTTTTACATGTTAACGCCTGTGTTGGTTGGTTTTGTACGCCTTTGGACGATATACTTATTCATGTATGAGATGCATGTTTTCAGTTTATGAGAGTTGAACCATGGAAATTTTATCCAAATTATGTATATGTTTGAGTTGTGGGTTTTCGAACAGCAAATCTTATTTCTCAAACTAAATTTTGGTGGGCTTTCGCATGACCTTGATGTTGGGGCGTGACAATTTGGTATCAGAGCTCTGGGTTCGAATACCTATGAGCCATGGGAAAGAGGGTACATCACCTTGTGAGGATGTATGTATGCTTGACTGCGTGTGTTACAGCGTTTTCCTAACATAAGCATCATAGCCTGTTCAGCATGATGATTGTGTATACGTGGGTATGGAGGTTGGACCTTAGGATTGATTAGTCGTGCTTTCGGGTATTTGGATTCACATACTTGGGAGCCATGTTAGAGACACGTTTCGCGGACATGTTTTCTAGCAAGGAATCTGAGTAGGTTGTTCAGAGTGACGAATCTTTCTTATTGGTTCTCCTCTGTATGTGAGATGTGATGACATGATATTAAGTGGCTATGTGTTAGCATGCTTATCTGTCTTTTAC
>JAUMHN010139820.1:0-23272 GCA_032360265.1 Heliamphora ciliata
TGATGATCTGTTTGAGTTGCCACCGAGCCGTGAGGTAGAGTTCTCTATTGATCTAGTCCCTGGAGCTGCTCCCATATTCATGCCGTCTTATCGTTTTGCACCCGCTGAGTTGCGTGAACTCAAGGTACAGCTACAGGAGTTACTTGACAGGGGGTTTATACGCTCGAGTACTTCGCCGTGGGGAGCTCTTGCTCTTTTTACGAAGAAGAATGACGGATCTCTGCGTTTATGTATCGACTGTCGAAAGCTAAATCAGGTGACAGTGAAGAACAAGTATCCGATGCCAAGGATATATGACTTGTTTGATAAGCTGAGGGATTCGAGCTGCTTCTCGAAGATTGACTTGAGATCAGGATATCACCAGTTGAGGATCAGGGACGAGGACATAGCGAAGGCTGCCTTTAGGACTCGCTATGGTCACTATGAGTTTCTAGTTATGCCGTTCGGTTTGACGAATGCACCAGCGACGTTCATGGGTTTTATGAACCGGATCTTCTATCCTTATATGGACAGTTTTGTGGTGATATTTGTGGATGATATACTGATATATTCACCAACTAGAGAGGCACACGAGGATCACTTACGGATCGTTCTATAGCTTCTGAGAGAACATCGCTTGTATGCGAAGTTCATGAAGTGTGAGTTCTGGATGCTTGAGGTGAGGTTTCTGGGACACATAATGTCGACAGACGGGGTAGCTGTGGATTCATCGAAGACAGATGCAGTGACCGGTTGGGAGCGACTGAAGAGTGTCTTTGAGTTTAATAAAACAGATGCTGTGATAGAATCGAAGACAGATGCTGTGGATTCATCACACGCATGCACTTCATAGATCCAACACATACATGCCTAATAAAACTCTGAGTTTTAAAGCATAAACCACATTACACGTAACGACATCAAAGCGATGTAATCCACTTACATAATCCGTACTTAAATAAACTATAGTTATAAATGCACATAGCCAGCTATAAATGCACATAGCCATATAACTTCACATCATGACACCACCTGCCACATAACCTAACATCCACTCACAAGGACAACGATCAACCCACAGAACCAAGCCTAACCCGAAGGCCAACGCTAAATCCCTCAAACCATGAGGTCACAAAACACCACATTTCCTCCAAAGGTGCCATGAGCCCAAACACGCTCCATACACAACCACGATGCACACAACTGTGCCCCAACAACCCACATCTAGCCATGCACGTCACCCCCAGGGATGGCACCTAAACAAACATCTAAGGCCACGATACGACCCTCAAAACCACAACACGACCAACCGAACCCCAAAAAGGATCCAACGATATTTCAGTGAATTAATCCCATAATCAATCAATTGAATACCATTGAACACTAATTGGAAACCAAGACACTCAACCACCAAAACCCCAAATAACCTGTCCAGAACCTCAGTCAACTGGGCCCCAACCCCCAATCGACTGAAAACACACTAGAATGCCCAAAAACCCAAAACAGAAGCAAGTCAGTCGACTGACCTCCAGGTTCAGTCGACTGAACCCCAAGAACCAAGATTTAGTCGACTGATCATCAAGATCCAGTCGACTGACCTTCCTTGAAAACTATTTTTAAGCTACGGTTTTTGCCTTTAAAACCTTGAATCGAAGCCTTCAAACTCCCATTAGCATCCTCAGATATACATACGCCCAGGCCTAACACTAAGACCTGAAAAGAAACACCCGACACCCAATTTCATCAACTGAAATCGACGAAAAACGATTTTTAACCCAAAAACCCAACTTTAAAACAAAATCAGATCTCATGCAATTTAACTGGTAAAAACATGCATGATTACGCGTAGTACCCTTATAAGACATGAGAGTCTAGGATGCTACCTCGGTGAGTTAAAAACTCAACGTCTCGAATCATGTGCAAAATCGAGTTTTGTAGGAATAAAATTCCATATGGATAGAGGCGTAGACCACAACGCCAATAGTAAGCATCTGCTATTGGATCGTCAAAAATCGACCTCCGAGAAGTTAGAGAGAAGGCAGAGAGAAAATAAAGAAAACTTAGTGGATAAGTTTTGAAAATACCTAACTCCAGATATTTATAAGCCTCTAAAATATATATTTTTTTAAAATTTTTGAAATTCGCACCGTAACGCCCCACAGCCCCGGGAACCAACCCCGCATGTATATTTAACCCTGATTATGCTTCAAAATGTATATAAACATGTAAAATCGAAAACGAGAAACATGTGTCGAAAAATGCCAAAAAATAAAACGGGTCAGGGTTTCACAATCGATGTTTCATGCCCTTTGCCTTCTTCGTGCCTTTCGATGGAGTTGCCTTTCTCTTCGCATTTGCAGTAAATTTTATTGGCTTGATTAGTTGGTTTAATGAAAAAATGAAAAATAAAGGCTATTATAGATTTGACATGATTATATATATATATATATTTCATGGTATATTTAGATACCCTTTTATGCATTTTCCTAACATATTGGTGTAGCTCCCTCAACTTAGCCTCAAGAATGCAAAGTGCTCACTAAGGGAGCATGATGAAGGTGACAACCAATGATTCAATTGTCTAAAAAAAAATTGATATTCGACATATTTGATGCAAAACTAGTAGGATTTTCTACCTAAGTGGATTCTTAACTAATGAACAGTAATTCTTGTGGTGATTGTAGTTGGCTGTTTGGTTCAGAGAGAACTATGACGTTATCGAATTATTAGTGAATTTGTTTGTTTCGTTGTTGGTATTTAGGAGGGATAGAGAGAGAGGTGAGAGAAGGAAAGGTGGTCGTACTTTTGAGGGCAATAAAGTAATATTGATGTATGTGTTAATAGAGTTAGTTAAACAATACTGACAAAAAAGGTCAATATCATTTCAAAAACTAGAAGGGAAATCTATATTTATTAAAAGCTTGAAGAGAGGTTAATGGAATTTACCCTCTCTTTCTTCTCTTTTTTTGCACAATGATATGCTTGAGAATAGATGGTTAAATCATAAATGGGTTGAGTTCTGATGGTTATTCTTTACTTGATAATCATGGAGTACAATCTAGTGTAATATTATCATTGGAATCTACTATTGATATTATTTTGTTATATCAGTTTATACATATAGTAAAATAATTAAAAGAAAAAGTGTCTCCTAAAACTTTTTAGCATTGCGAATTCATCGGTACAATCAAAATTTTCAAATAATGAATGGTTAAGTGAGATTGGACAGATCCAACATAAATTGAGATTGATCAAGAGTGATCAGGTTTGATCGCAAGTGATCATAATCAATCTAGTTTAATTAATGGCGAAAGACTAATCATTAATAGATGCAATTGGAATTTTAGTTATAGTTTGAGTCAAATTAGGCCACTATTTTTTGATTAGATAGATGATTAGTAACCAATACACTTCAACAAAAAGGTGGAGTGACGACGAACACTTAGGGCATCTCAGTGTAAAGGTGGGGCTACACCGATTCGAGCATGCCTGACTGACAACATGACATAATCAATATTGACACTTAGTTATTTTTAGGATGGTTTGCAGAATTTAATTCAAGATAAATATTGTTAGGTGTGTGTCTTGTATTATGTGGGACCCATATAATTAGATTTTTATTTACATGTATTTGGGTTGGGCTGGAGTCGGTCATGTTTGGAGTGTTGAATTAGATTAGCATGGATTAAATGTCCCAAGACTAGGAGTCCTGAGATACTAAGTCCTTTAGATTAAATATCCTAATTTTAATCCAATCCTTTGTTTGTTTACTTTATGGAATAATTACTTATCATATACAACTTAATCCAATTATTTTTTGTTTTTGTAAGCATTAGATAAGATAAATAATTTGATGACAAAAAGTTCCATATGAATAAATTGGCATTTATTTTTTTTTAATTGTCCTTGATTTTTTTTTTCAGCCTAACTGTGACAATAACCTTATTATTGCCTATCTATTAAGGACCAATTTCACATAATAAATATTTTTTAATTTGCTTGCGCGCGCGCGCGCACACACACACACATTTTGATCCCCGAATCCCTAGACTTTGGACCCTTGAACCTCGTAGTCCCAGACTCCAGGAACGTTGGGACCCCTAGAACCCTCAAAACCTTTGGAATCTCGGACATCGAAACTCGTTGGGACCACAAAGCCTTAGGACCTCGGAATCCCAAACCCCCGAGACCCTAGACTTCTAGACCCCATAACCTAGGACCCTCTGAGACCCCAAAACCCTAGGACCCCGATATCTTAGACCCCGGGGCATTGTAGTCCCAGACCCCAAAAATCCAAGATCCTTGGGATCCTTGGAATTTCGAATCCTGAAACCCCTAGGACCTCGTAGTCTTGGACCCACAGATGCCTATACCTTGAGACCCGCAAGACCCAAAATCCCGGAACCCTAGACCCCATATCGTCAGACCTTGAGAACCTGAGACCTCGAACCCGCAAACGCCGGACTCCCACGACCCCAAAACCCAAGACCCCTAGACCCCTAGGACCCCGAAACCTCGGACCTCGGGACCCTTGGACCCTAAACCTTTGAATTTCTAGACCCTCAAAACCCTAGGACCCCGTACCCCAAAATCCCCCAAGACCCCGAGACCCTAAACCCCTATAACCTTAGACCCTTAGGACTCTATATTCCTAAACCACGGGACACAGGGACTTCGAGACCACGGGACCCTGGAGCCCTAGGATCTCATACCCTCGAACCCCCAAGACCTCAATATCCTGGACCCCTGAACCATCAGGACCCCAGGACCCCAAAGCTTTAGACCTATGTACCCCCAAGACCCTCGAATCCCTAGACCCCTTGACCCCTAGACCCCCTAACCTCAATCTCTCAGGACTTTGGGAACTCGAACCCCAAACCGCCGGTAGATATTTGAGATTGGGGCTGGTAAGCGTGGTGGATGGCTGAGAGTAGGTAAAAATGGATAGAGCGTGGTGGATGGTTGAGCTGTCAATTTGAGGCTTATATACAAGGATAAATAAATAATTTTATATTTAGTTCATGGGATTTGTTATCCTAGAATTATGTATCCTGTCCCTCCTATGGGACTAATTATCCCCCAATTCATGAGATTGTGAGTCATCCAAGATAATTAGTCCCACCACTATTTTAGTAAACAAACATGGGATTAAATAATTATTTAAACTAATAGTCTAATCCAATGTTGTGATCCCACACTCTAAACATGACCATAGGGTTTTATAATTATATAGGGCTATAATTTTTAGGAATTGCCTATAAGTAGGGACTTTATAGATATGCTTCTATTTGCGTTTGAAAATTGGTGATTAAATTTCAATAATTAGTGAGTTTAAAAGAAGGGAAAACCTACTGTAGAAGAAAAGTAATAAAAGAAATTAGACAAATTTTAAACAAATTTTGGAATTGTTAACTCAATATTTACTAAATACTTGAGTTTTGATATTATTAATTAAGTACGGAAGTAATTTAATTTGATCAATTAGCACCTTAGCATTAAATGTCGTTAAAAAAATAGAATTACATGACGTGATGAAACGTGAGTTTAGTCTTTAATTATCACGTCGGCTAATTTCTTTACATTTTAAACATCCTTTGACGTCCAAGTGTTAATTGATCGTCTTGAATTGCTTAGATACTAACTGCTAAAATTAAAATTATGATATTTAGTGGGCATTGAGTCCGTAGTTCAAAAAAAACTTTGTGATGATTCCAAAAGAAAAAACAAAGCCATGTTTGGAATCTCTCAAAAAGTTTTTTTTTTATTTAAAGGTTAGCTTTTAAACTATTGTAATTATGTGGCATGATAAAAAGTCTACTATTGTTTTCCTTTTTAAAATAAACTTTTCACATCCCAAATAATCAAATATTTTATTATAATAAATTCTCGATAAAAAGTAAATTCTATCATCAAAATATTAGAATTATTTTTTTAAATACTGCGGCTTAAAACTAAAAAATAGAGCATACAAGACATTTAATAAAATATATATATAAAAAACAAAAGCTATTCCAACCAATTTAAAGACTCAAATATTTAGGCATTCCAAACAATAAATTTGTATTTTATTATTTTTCTTAAAAAAATAAACCTATTAAAAGTTTACATTTTTATGCATCCACTTAGAAATTTAATTATCATTTTGTGAGAATTAAATTTCAATATATTTTTATGACAATTCAAGTTGTATAATGATTGTAAAACTACTAGTATGTTAAGGATTACAGTAGTTAGAATAGAAAAAGACTTTATCTTGTCAAGTCTCCTAATTGACTTATAAAACTTAAGTCTTTGGGAATTCATGAATCAAAAGTTCTATCAACTAAGAAAATTGATTTACCTACCTTGAAGCCATAAGTGATTGAAGCAGGCTCGTGCGAGAGCAATTTTGGCTGAACACGATTTGTTGTATAACTCGCTCGAGCGGTCTCAAGTTGCTAGAATGAATCCCTTATAATTTTATTTCAACTAAAACTCAAACAATTGAGTTTGTATGTCTAAATAAAGAGGCATACCTTATGACTTGAAAAATACTTCAGAAATAGATAAAATACAGAGATGTAAACTGAAGTGCTTTTCGAGTCTCAAAAAGACGAAAATTATTCGTGTTAGACTTAGATAAATTTCTAAGTTTACTAGCTGTGGATTTCGTTGGCGTGAAGTATTAAGGATTCGATACTTTCAAGAAGCACTGAGAATTCTGTGTAGTAGTGATGAAGTATGGGAAACGGTACACATGGATTCGACAAGCGATGCTTAAGGCCCTTAGGTTGAGGATTTAATTGGATTTTATAAGCATGTCTTGTAATTATTTAGTGGTATAGTTCATAATTTACCTGGACTTAGATTAGTTCCGCGGTTTTTACCTTATTGGAGTTTTCCACATAAACAATTGCAAGTGTCTTATTGTGTGTGATTATTTATTTTTAATATTGCTTACGATTGCCTAGATTTAAAATAAATCAAAAGCTGACGCTATTCTCATTCCGCTGCACATAAAATAATTCAAATATTATTTTTTCATTTGTTATCAGATTAGGCTCACTTATTTTTTAAAAAAATAACTATAATATTTTTTGTTTAAAAAAATTATAATAATTTGTTTGATAAAAAATCATAATATTTTTTTGGGGTGAGATCTAAATAACTGTCAATCTTGGATTTTCTTAAAGAAGAAAATTTTACTATTAAATCATCTACTTGTCTTAGTCTTACATACGTCTGTAAAAGTTCACAAAATCCGTCAACTAATCATGAAGATGGTTCTACTTTATAAAACTGAAAATTATGAGTTTTTTCAACGTTCATATGAGAAGCTGAATGAAGAAAATTTCAAATTGACAAGATTAAATTTAAAATTTTCTACAAAATAAAATTGCTTGAAAAAGAAAAAAAAATCTAAAGCAAGAGTTGTCTGAAATTCAATTAGAGGTTAGTCAATTAAAAAAATTAAAGAGTCATCTTATCTAAAAAATATATTACTGTTGAAAAAGAGAGAAATGATTTAATTGAAATATGCAAAAATTATGAAGTTAAAATTGTTAATATTGAGAAAAATTTGCATAAAAATATTCATTCAAAGAATTCATTTGAGTCGAGAGTTGTAGATTTGCAAAAAGAACTTTATTCTTGTAATGCTACGCTTAAGAAGTTGAATGAAAGGTCCCTAACATTAGAAGAAATCCTAAGTGTGCAAAAAGGGGCATCAAATTATTTCGGACTTGGTTATGTTCACAAATCATCTATTTCAAAAGATTCAGGTAAAATCAATTTTGTGAAATATTGTGAATATTCCAAAAAATTCTGGTCAAAATATTCAAAAAATTCTATTCAATTCAATGGTCAAACTTTAGAATTTTTTTTTCCAAAAATATTCATGAAAGTTAAATAAAGTTAAAAAATTTGTTCATATTTGTCATCATTGTGGACAATTGGGACACATTAGACCTCGTTGCAGAAAACTAGAATCACAAAATCTAGTTTACTGCCAAAAGAGCGCTCGATCGGTTCATTAGTGCGCTCGATCAGTCAATTGGCAAAAAGCAAGTTATGACCAGAAATCCAGGGCACCCATGTTATCCATGCCTAAAACAAAGGCCATTTGGGTTTTAAAAAATCAGATTTGCATCTATAGATTAACTTTGTTAAAAATTCTTAAGATGTTTCTATGAATTCTGGACGACTAGGTCTTCTTATGAGATGCATGTTCTATTTTTTCATAGTTTTTTTTCTAAATTGAATTATTTTAAAAAATTCAAAAAGATTTTTATTATGGTGATTCGATGGCGTCATAGTTTTTGTGTTTAAATTTGTATAAAGATAAATTAAATCTTGAATTTTATTTGAAAAGAACTTGTGTATTTTTTCTAAAATTTAAATCATTACACTTCATTAAAAGTGGTTATTTTTCATGATTACAAAACTCGTATGATTTAAGCACACTTAATTTTATTAATGAAAGTTCTCCGAACATGTGATCATATTTTTTTATAGATCTTTTTTTGAATTTTCTTAAAAATCACATGTTGGATAGATTATGTGGTAGGATCCCTATGTTGATGTCTAAAACCATCTCCATATAATATTTCTTTCCATTGCTCATCTCTCAGTAAGAACATGGCACTACAATATAATGCTGGAGGAAATAGCTAGCTATACGAATTTTGTTTTTTTGTTCGTATTAGTGTTAAAGCTGTCGATAAAATCGAAAAAATAAAAAAAGAGTAATTTTTTTTTGAGGGGGAGCAACCATCATTCTTCAACAGATATACATTGAGAACTTACCTGGTTTGACTTTAAAATGTGAAAAAAATCTTAAAAATGTCCAAACGTGTTCTAGCAACGTCGAATACATATAGTATTGAATCATTAAACTTGGAATTTGAAGAAAAAATGTATTACCAACTCTTATCTGAGTTTTTTTTTTCGTTTGGATCTCAAAAAGATTGACTTTGTTATATTTTTAATATACATAAAAACAAAACTAA
The DNA here is from genome assembly GCA_032360265.1 of Heliamphora ciliata. Classification (NCBI taxonomy): domain Eukaryota; kingdom Viridiplantae; phylum Streptophyta; class Magnoliopsida; order Ericales; family Sarraceniaceae; genus Heliamphora; species Heliamphora ciliata. Next base: position 8,967 of record JAUMHN010139820.1, read on the forward strand.
AAAAATAATATATTTTTTATAAAAAGGGGGGAGTTTTATAAATTTTACTTTTTCAAGAAAAATAGTTTCAAGGGCTACTTCTTCAGGATTCTGTTCTGCTAGTCGAGCGCTCGAGCTATCTGTTATGCGCTCAAGAGGTCTCTCGACGGTTAGTTTTGTTTAAAATTATAGTGTTTCTTCATGGTATTTCTTAGTGGCACTTCCAAGCTATATACAAAAAGGGGGAGATGGTATATGGGTTTTTGGGATTCTACTGATAATTTGAGCCTTTGTTAATATTGATTGCAACATTTTTCTAATAATTGCTGATTTGTACTTGCTTGATCTTTTTGGAGATATGGTCTGTGTTTTTGTTTGATCAGGAGAATAAGGAGTTTGCTAGAATGATGATTGCTTGTATAATGATTGCATGAAGATCTTTAGAAGATTATACAAACGAAAATTTTTGTTGGAAGTTTATGAAGTTAGAAATTTTTGTGTTTACCTTGAATTGTCAAGGAGGAGATTGTTGAGAATTTAATTATTATTTTGTGAGAATTAAATTTTCATATATTTTTATGACAATTCAAGTTGTAAAATGATTGTAAAACTCCTAGTTTATTTAGAATTAAAGTGGTTGGAATAAAATAGGACTTCATCTTGTTAAGTCTCCTAATTAACTTAGGAAACCTAAAGTCTTTGGGAGTCCATGAATCAAAAGTTCTATCAACTAAGAAGATTGATGTACCTACCTTGAAGCCAGAAGTACAAGTTATTGAAGTAGATTTGTACAAGAGCAATTTTGACATAAAACGATTTGTTGTATATCTGCTCGAGCAGTTCCAAGTTCGCTGGAGCGAATCCCTGACAGTTTTATTTCTATTGAAACTCGAACTGTTGGGTTTGTATGCCTATATAAAGGGGCATACCCCCTGACTTGAAAAATACTTAAGAAACAGATAAAATATAGAGCCTTATATGTAAATGAAGTGCCTTCTAAGTCTCAAAAAGACGAAAATCATTTGTGTTCAACTGAGATGGATTTCTAAGTTTACTGGCTGTGGATTCTGTCAGTGTGAAGTATTGAGGATTCGATACTTTCAAGAAATACTGAGGATTTGATGTGGTGGTGATCAAGTACGAAGAATGGTGTACGTGAATTCGACAAGCAAGGCTTACGGCGTCTGGGTTGAGGATTTGACTAGAGTTTGTAAGTGTATCTTGTAACTGTTTAGTGGTATAGTGCTTGATTTACCTAGATTTGGATTAGTCCCGCAATTATTATCCTATTGGGGTTTCCTACGTAAAAAAAAAAATACAAAAGTGTCTTATTGTGTGTGATTGTTTATTTTTAATAATGTTTGCGATTGTCTAGACTTAAAATAAATCAACAGTTAACGCTATTCCCATTCTGCTATATATAAAATAATTCAAATATTATTTTGTTATATCCCAAACATAGGGACAAAAAAGAAATAGAGGGAATATAATAATTGAGATTGCTTGGGTTAGTAATTTTGTTCAGGACCAATTTAAATTCGTAAAGTTTTAACGAGTTGAGAGCATATTTGGTGTAGTTAAAATTATTAATTTATAAATTATAGGTAAAAAAGATGTGATTATAATTTTAAATGAAAATTATAAATATTTCATACAACGTTAACTCATAGTTTTAAGTAGGTGAATTTTGTGTTTGTTGAATTAGAATTAGCTAGAAAATACAAGAAAAAATTATAAACATACATGTTTACGTTTTTAACTTTTTACGGAATTATAAGCAACAAGTTTTTTAAAAAATAAACTCCTCAGCAAATACCCTTTCAATTGGGTTGGATTGGGCCAGGTCTAAATTGGTGAAAGAAAGCCCAAGTCCAATCCAACTTCTAGGGGATAAATTGTGTCACATGCCAAGATCAACTCAACTTGGTTGTCATTTACAAGCTTACTAATCATTTTAATTATTCTTCACATATTTTTATACGATATTAAAAAATAAATTAAAAATATATTATTCATTTAAGTTGGACAATTCATCGCAACTATTGCGTCCAAGTTCTCCTAAAACTCTCTTCTTATCAATGCCTTGTCCTCTAAAGGGTATAAAATTTTTTGAGTAATTATTGTTAGGAAATTTAGACATTTGAATTTGTTTTTTCATGTTTTGAAAAATTTGTGACAAATCATTCATATCTCATTCTTCGATATTTGACAATTGTTCTTTTGAAGTTTGGTTGTATGCGTGCCCTCTTTAATTGTTGCTAGCTGCACGGGTTTGAAGGAGTGTGTATATAACGAGCCGCTAGGTTTTTGTGTTGGTGTCTCCTTTGATCATGACTCTATTTTGCCGCTAAGAGACTAAGATGAATAAACTCTAAGGAGTTTTGGTAACCAACTTGCTTGACAATAAGATAGATTCAAGACCTTTCAAGGATATCGTCAAGTAACAAACCTTCAATGTTCTTTCTAGTTCGTGGTTTCTCTTGAGTGGATTCTCAAGAGTTGAAGTCTGGTGATAGATTTCGTTGACAGTCAAGCATGGTTTGGCGTACGTGAATTCGACAAGAATAGACTTACATCCTTATGTTGTGGATTCAATGGTGGTTTGTAAGATTTTTTATAACCAAAACTTGTTATAGTGCTTGATCTTCATAAACCTAGATTGGTCTCATAGTTTTTACCTGGTTTCAGGTTTTCTACCTAAAATCGTGTGTCTCGTGTGATTGCTTTTCTTAGAAAATTAAACCTCTAGTTTAATTCTTTTTTGTTTGGCAAATCTATGATAAATTATTAATGTCTTATTCTTTGATAATTTAACGCTTGTTCTTGTGAGTTTAGTATAATGGGTTGTAGAGTATTAAATAGTGCAAGAAAATGAGCTAAAAATGATAAAATACTGCAATTGGTACTAGACTGCTTGAGCGGTCGATTGAGCGGTCAAGAAGGCCCATCGGTTTCTTTGTATCTGCACAAAACTGCTCCAAGGTTGATTTAACCAATCAAGAGATAAACAGACCGCTTGAGCATTCTGTACACGAGTCTGCTTCGTAACTGCTAGGGTTTCTCTATTTTTTGTTAGACTAGGATGTAAGCAGATAGGGTTCCATTGTAAAAAAGAGGCACCTAGGGTTTTATGATTGCCTCCTTTTTATATAATATTGTCTAGCTGCCAGAGTAGCCTTTCTTGATAGAAAAACTCCCAAGTTATTTACGTGCCATTTAGAAGAAAGTATTTGGAGTTTTATTGTTTGCAACCTTCTTAATGAGGACATAGATTGAAGGGTAATAAAAAACATCATCAAGTCTTTTACAAGTTCGTGGTTATCTTGAGTGGATTCTCAAGAGTCGAAATCTGGTGGTGGATTCAAGCGATGGTTGAGCATGGTCTGATATACGTGGATTTGGCATGAATAGGGTTACTACCGTAGGTTGTGGATTCAACGGGGTTTGTAATATTTCTTGTTACCAAAACTCGATTTAGTACTTGATCTTTCTAGACCTGGATTAGTCTCATGATTTTTTGTCACGCCTCTAAAACCCGGAACCACATGATCGACTAAAAAGAAACTAATACATAAAACCCAATGGTCAAAGAATTTAATAAAAAGGTTCTCGAAGGTAAAAACAATGTCCCAAGGATGATCCATCCAAAACATATGAAAAACTTATAAGAAAACTCGATGCACTTTCATTGTTCCAAACAAAACCATTTCCGCAAAATAATTTTAGAAAAAAGAGTTAAACCATTGAAAATAAGACTCTCGGGGTTTCAATAAAGGGGTCCCGAGACGGAGTTCGAAAGAAAAGATACATTTATATATAAAAACAAAAATAAAATTCAGACCAAGCCCAGGCAAACCCACTCGAGCAGATCTAGGACTGCTCGAGCAGTCCCATGGTAGATGCAAATTTCCCCCTCTCTAATGATAGACCGCTCAAGCGAACCCAAGACCGCTCGAGTGGTTAACCACCAGATTGCTCATACAAAAAACTGTTTTCTCCTCACAAGTATTGTAGCAACCACCTTTTGCAAAGAGAGAAATCTAGGATAAGAAATATCTTTAAAATCAACTCCAAACCATTGAAATATTGTCAAAATATAGATTAAAAGCCTCCCATGAAGATCACACATCAATTACATTCATTTAAAATACGAAATACTTGGCTTTAAGGCCATAAAACCCAACTATCTAAGATATTCAACAACTCAAGTTACTACATCATGAATAAATGCGTTCACGACATAAACATAGAAACAAAGTCTTGCTAATACAACAAAACAACTCCTAAAACGTGCTTGTGTTCTTCTAAAGCGAATACTCATCTTCAATACCTGTAAAACATAGATTTAAACAACATGAACTGAAGCTCAATAGGATTCTAAACATCCTAAAAATAATTATGCTAGATATGCAGTAACCAATTCTATTCATCAAACCAACCCAAAAATATCTGATTTTTTCATGATTTACAAAAATTCATCTTCTTATAACCCAATTCATATACATTCGAATAACAACGCATCATTATGCAATCACACCCTTTTTTCGGTTATTCTGAAGGATATGGGTACCTTAACACAATCACACCCTTTTATCATCAAATCGAATGATATGGGCACCTCTTTATAATCACTCCCTTTTACGGTCAAGTAGAAGAATATGGGTACCTCCATCACCTTTTCAGGAACACCATCCAAAGGAACGAAGCAACTTTACTGCCTTTTCGAGAACACCATCCGAAGAAACGAGGCACCTCAATCATCTCAATATATAATTATACAATATATCATCAATAATATCGATCCCTTAACCATTACTATGGTTTTCAACAAATCTCATGACATTTATGACATAAAATGAAATTAAATGCGTATATCACAAATCTTCATAGGAAAGTTAGAATCCTCTCTCGTTGAGTTGAAAACTGTAAACCTGACCACCCGTAAAAATCTCAAACTAGCCAAATTCAAAAATCGTTCGGTTGAAGTTGAAGCTCTCAATGCGTAGAACAAAGTTTTCTTCTTGGGTGTAGATCAAATCCAAGCTCAGAGGCTCTAAAAGTTAAAGAGAATGAGGGGTTTCAAGGTGGCTTCCATAGAGGTCTTCTAGAAAGAAAAAGGAGAATAGAAATAAGAAGAGAGAGAGAGAGAGAGAGAGAGAGAGAGAGAGAGAGAGAGAGAGAAGAGGAGGCAAATTCGATGGGGGTGGGTTAGTGGCTTCCTCGGGAAGCTTTGATCCATTCTCCAATACTATTAATCTCCAACAAAAGACTAAAGTGCCCCCAAACCCCTAAAAGTATTTAATTCAAGTAATTGCACCCAAACCATACTAAAATTAATCTTTTAATTTTATGTTAATTTAAAATTTTATAATTTCAAAAATCACCAAAATTTAAAATTATTTTCAAATTAATTTTTTTTAGCCTCCACACACACGGGTGGGTCCAACACAGCTTGTTTAAAAAACTACTGAACTCACTGGCCACACATGTATAATGAGCACACGTGCCCAAATATAGTACCACCCAAGTAAACTATCACATAACTATTTTATTATATCAATTAAAACGGGACTGGGTCACACAACTCTCCTCCACTTAGGAAATTTCGTCCTCGAAATTTAACATTAGATTTCGAATCAACATCCTTCCCATCTATCGCCAACGATCTCAAAAAAAAAAAACATGGTACATACGACCCTTCTAACGTCGAGGTGTTACTACATCTCCATATCTAAGAATAACAATACGACCACGTAAACACGTTCTCAAGAAATAAACATTCACATCAACTGTCCCTGCGAACATGATCTCACCAACACTAAGGTTATCTAAATGCCATTGACCCAAGGTTCAATTCACACCACCAAATTACCAGGATATAACCTACACAAAATGTGTCCAATCCAAAGCGATCAATTACATAGCACAAAGCCAAACCACAACCCAAACTGGTTTCAAACACTCTCTATTCTTGTCCGCACTAACTAAGGCTTTCACTTGAAATACAGCACAACTAGTTCCTCTCCGTCTCAAAATACACACCTAGGATTACTCTTGTAAACCAAAAACACACATTGTCGAACCTTGACACCTTTCATAGGGAATCACACATATTACACCTTACGCACATCCAAAACTTCGTTCAAGTTCTCATGATTGATTGATGACTATAAAACCCCAAAAGCACATCATTACTAAACATACATCTTTTGCACCAACACTGAAGCCAAATGGATACTCATTCCTAAGCAAAAACAATAAATATCTGGTTCCTGGGATAGAAACTCACTCAGACCATAGGTTGATCTACCATGATACAAGATTTTTAAGCGAGACAAGAGCTCTTAAAAAGAGTTTTAATTGTGGCAAAATTGTGGCTCAACAACTGTTATTATCTTACAACTCCAAAGAATGGGTAAAAGATTACTAATATAAGATACATCCCATAACAAAGGACACATTCCACAATGGTAAGGAAAAGAAAACCATGACCAGAAGCATAGTAATCATGCGAGTAACACGCAACAAGCTAGAATTATAAGCGCACCTCTCTAAGCCGAATAAGGACACATAGAGAACTAGCCACTAGAGCGGAGACAACACTGCCTTGGCATGGGAACATAATCGAAAGGTTTGTATTAGCAAAAGTCATAGTGACACCCAAGTGGAAAGGGTCATTCAACAAAATAAAACAAACAACATGGGTTCGAGAATAAAGGTCGAGAAAATAAAAAGGTACAAGTACTTCTCTACATCATCATAAGATCGTCCATTCAAAACAACGAACTATTAACCACCCAAGGATGAAAACAAGGAATTAAATGAACCCAACAAGAAGCATACTCACTCAATAGAAAAGAGCTAATAAGTCTTGGCCAAAACCATCCAGGGTCAAGTATAAAAACTATACAACACGACTCGCATACTATCTCTTTGCCCTTTTAGTATCCACACTTACTTCACCCTTCAACGTATTCATGTCAACCACACAACTAAAGTTATCATTCAATCTAGGACTCATAAAGGACTACCTGGGATTCGTAATGCGAATAATGTGGCCTCGGGAACTTCAACAAGGATCTTACCTCAATAAGAGCTAAAGGTATCACAAACCCAGCACTAACCAGAACATGTACTACAAAACTATCCAGCAATCTTTGACTTATCATTGCAGGCGTAGATTCCACATATCAACATGAACTACCCCTTTAGAAAATGGCTTACACTACTAGCTTACCAACCTTATATCTTTAGCGTACATAACCCGAGCACTCATACCTTCAAGGTAGAACAAACAAATCTGAACCAAGAAACTACGAGGAACTAGTCCTAAACTCACACGACCAAGGTGGTATAGGTTCACAAGGCATTACCAAAGGACAGACCACGATAAGAGAGCCAAATTTATGGAGATCACAATCTCCCCGCATGAAGAAAAACTAAGAATCAATCAAAAGATTTTGGCGTTCACGCTCCAATGGGCTTAACAAGTTGAACAAGATAACCCTCTACAAGGTAACTCTCTCTTAGAGAAATCAAGAAGCTAAACATAGAGTTCCACTAAACAGAATCACATTCTAGGGTAGGCATTAAACACTATGTTCAAGAAACACTACCCTCCTATATTTTGGATATCACCATACTCCACCGTACCAAACATCACGGAGCAAACCAAGACAAATGTACCACTCGCCACACTTAGCCCTCCAACTCAAGCCTTACTCGTATACACTGAATACCATCGACTTCACTATACCTAAAACAACACGTATCACAAGATTATAGCTTCATCACAGGTAGACACTAAGATACATTAAACACTCATATTATGCCAAGACAAAACCCTCATCAGGTGATGGTAATCCAACTTGGCTCATAATATGCAAACAACAGCCACTCTATCGCCTCGAGCTCACTACTTAGGCAAAACCAAGAAAGAAAACATAAAACACTTAATTGAAAAAGGCCAAGTTTAAAACTTTCCATTTCAAAAGTACCCATCACTCCCATAACTAGATGATTCTCTCGTAAAGTTAAAAATAACTCAGTACATCTACACTGTAGATTAGAACACATACACTTTCTATCCCTTCAAGGGGCATCATATTCATCAACGCACCATTCCAACGCAACTGTGCTAACTACACCGACAATGTTTGTCATGGGTCCCTTATGTTTAGGGCACTTATTACTTAAAAGGAAAAAACTAAAAGTGACCACACCATCACACGAAAAAGTGTCAACCCCACCCACATCCCAATTCCATCTAGGTACATCTCCACGCTCCTACCAAGGGTAGTCCTCATATAGGACCTCACAACCATAAAGACAACAATCAACTTATTCTCGTGAAATCCTTAAAGAACTTATAATCGTCGTGCACCTTAACCATAACCAAGCTTATCACACATTCATCAAAACTAAAACTCCCTCGGTAACCACCAAGCACCTCCCAGATCCCCATAAACGTAACTCAACTATCAAAAGCAATAAAGCGTTACAATGACCACCAAAAACACCTCGCATGGTAAGGGATACCCCCAAAACCGATTAAGTCCAAATATATAAAATGTTTAGATGGATGATTATTACGTTCTCATTTACTATGTTCTCGTTTATACCCTGATCCTAAGTACACAGCTCAAAACATAGCATGACTTAAGACGTACATAATCCTTAACTCACCCAAGGTTACATCATTTTAAAACTTTAACACACGGCGTATCACCACAATCACAGGTTCATTAGTGGTCTAATCCACATCAAGGTGGCACCATGCCAAAAGGAATGCTCTTAACAAAAGATCGAACAAATATCCATGCATTAATTGCACCGAAACAACACCATGGCAACACAAGAATACAATAGGCAACCAATTAATGCCAACACTAACTCATGCAATTATTATATCATGTAGTAAGTTCTACATATGAATTTAAATCAATAGTAATCAACAAATACCGAGACACATTCTCGATAGGCATTAATTACCTACCCTGATGAACTTCAATAAACCTCCCTTCAGAAACAACGTTGATCAGACGCATTCCCAATCTAATTTCCATGTAGGTCACCAAGTTCTAACATAATATATTAGGAACTCAACTCCATACCCAAATAAACACATAACATTTTGTTATTCATGATGCCATCCAATTAGTGTATGTGTATACTAAGCATCTAAACATATAACATGTTAATCTACTCAAGCCATATCACCTTCCATGTATATATACCACAAACATGCAACATGATATCCAATTCTCACGGTCTAAGGTATTTGAACCTAAGGCCCTTAACCAAGGCGTGGTAGCATATGCATGTCAAACACATAACACCAAATCTCACATGGTGGCATAGCCACTTCCCACGACTTAAAGGTATTCAAATCTAGAGTTTTGATACCAATCTGTCACGCTCCCAAAACTTGGAACCATGTGATCAACTGAAAAGAAACTCATACATAAAACCCAATGGTCAAAGAATTTAATAAAAATGTTCCACCGAAGGTAAAAATAATATCCCAAGGGCGATCCATCCAAAACATATGAAAGACTTATAAGGAAACCTGATGCACTTTCATTGTTCCAAACAAAACCATTTCTTCAAAATAATTTTAGAAAAGAGAGTTAAATCATTGAAAAGAAGACGCTCAAAGCTTCAATTTGAACACAAGGGGGTCCCAAAACGGAGCTCGGACCAAAAAAATACATTTATATAAAGAAAACAAAATTCAAACCAAGCCACGGTGAGCCCGCTCGACCGAGCCCAGGACTGCTCGGGCAGTCCCTTGGCAAACCCAAACTTCCCACCTCTTTAGTAATAGACCGCTCAAGCGGACCCAAGACCGCTTGAGCGGTCAACCACCATATTGCTCATATAAAAAACTATTTTCTTTCACAAGTATTCCAGCCACCACCTTTTGCAAAGAGAGAATTCTAGGATAAGAAATATCTTTAAAACCAACTCCAAATCATTGAAATATAATCAAAATACGAGATTAAAAGCCTCCCACAAGGATCACACATTAATTACATTCATTCAAAATATGAAATACTTGGCCTTATGGCCTTACAACCCAACTATCCAGGATATTCAACTACTCAAGATACTATAACTTGATTAAACGAGTTCACGACATAAACATAGAAATAAAATCTTGCCAATACAAAAAAACAACTCCCAAAACAAGCTTGTGTTCTTCTAAAGTGAATACTCTTCTTTAACACCTGTAAAACATAAATTTAAATAACATGATTCGAGGCTTAATAGGATTCTAAACAACCTAAAAAGAATCATGCACAATATGCAATAACAAATTCTACATCATCAAATCAAAGAAAAAAATATCAAATTTTCTCATGATTTACAAACAATCATCTTCCCATAATCCAATTTACATACATTCAAATTACAACGCATCATTACGCAATCACAGCCCTTTTCGGTCATTCCAAAGGATATAGATACCTTAACACAATAACGCCCCTTTACGGTCAAACTTAAGGATATGGGCACCTCTTGATCATCACTACCCTTTACGGTTAAGCTGAGTACCTCTCTTCTTAACCCAACCATTATCAATGAACAACATTCCGATATATAAACAAATGACAACATAATGGTATCATCCAATTAGCCTCATATCGGTAAATAACTTATTACCACGCACATTGCCACCTTTACGGTCACACCAAATGAATGGGGCATCTCCACCACCTTTTAGGAACACCATCTAAAGGAACGGAGCACCTTTACCACCTTTTCGGGAACACCAAGCTAAAGAACGGGGCACCTCAACCATCTCAATATATAATTATACAACATATCATCAATAATATCAGTCCTTCAACTATTACTATGGTTTTTACCTAAACACCTCATGTATTTACTATATGGCCAACAATCCAATTCTCAACAATTTTCATCAATTTTCATATTTTTAAACAACCAATATGACTTTTACACAAAATTTCCCATTCAAGCATATTTTTTCCAATTTTAAAAAAGAGAAAATTTTCATGGATTTTAAGTCAAGTGTCAAACCCAATTCTAATTCAATTTTAACTTCAATTCTCAATATATCCTCAATTTGGTATATTTTTCACAATCATAACAAGGAAAACATTCCATGGATTAGAATCAATTTCAAACTCCAATCAAGTCTCCAACAAACCCAAAATTATGTCTCAAACAAACCCCAAATCAAGTCTCAATTACTCACACTTAACTAGGTTTCCAACAAAACCCCTAAATCTTTAACATATGAATATCAATTCATGAAAATAGAATAGTTTTATGGATAAAACCTTAATCCAAGTCTTAATTTCACAATCTCTCCATACAAATCAATTTCACACCTCAAGAACACCTTGCACCCAACCTAGAGTTTTCTAGATTTCAACAAATCTCATGACATTTATGGCATAGAATGAAATTAAATGCATAAATATCACATATCTTCATAGGAGAGTTAGAATCCTATATCATTGAGTCGAAAATCGCAAACCCGAACACCCACGGGAATCTCATACTCTCCAAATCCAAAAATCTTTCGAATAAAGTTGAAGATCTCAATGCGTAGAACAAAGTTTTCTTCTTGGGTGTAGATCAAATCCAAGTTTAGAGGCTCCAAAAGTTAGAGAGAATGAGGGGTTTCAAGGTGACTTTCATAGAGGTTGTCACCCCCCAAACACCAGGGTCATGCGAAAGCCCACCAAAACATTGTTGATGAAGATAAGATTTGAAGTTGGAACACCATCAACTCAAAAATTATAATATTTGGATAAAAGATTTCTCAAAGTTCAGCTCTCATAAACAGTAAACTACATGTCACAAAAATAAGGAAAACTATAGCAAGTCTTCCATCACCACTGCATCTAGGTCAACTCGGCATGCTCATCTGAAAATTATTTTATAGCAAAATCCAACACCGTGAGCCGAAATCCAATAGAAACAGACTACATAAAGCTGTAAAGTAGGTTATGCAATTAGAAGCACATAAGCTCACCCATAGGAGCTAAAAGGTTTTTCTCCCAAAAACCATCCATTTTTTCATCCTTAAAACTATGCATATCATCCTGACAGATATCATGCCACAGCTAAGGGAAAGCAGTAAAAACACAATAATCTCCACTCGGGTCACAGAGCTAAGGAGAAGAGATAAAATGTAATCTTATGTACCGACTCTGCCACACTAACAAAGGTAACAACTATAGACTCCTACCCATTACCCTAGTCACTACTTAAGGCCTGCTCGTAATAACAAATTCTATACGGAGTTACGACAACAACGCAATTAACATAGGCAACTGGCTTAATTTACGGGATCAACCTGAAGGTCTAAAGCACCTGCTGCTTAATTTACGGGCCCAAAATCCGAGGGTCCAAAGCACCCACACAACGCCATTCACAGAGCCAACCGACTTAATTTACGGGGATTAACCCGAAGGTACAAAGCACCTACGCTGCGCACGTTTCTAAACTTCTATCGAGAAGCAATGTAAGCCCAACTCAACAAACCCACTGTCACGGTACATCTATGAAAAACATTTAAAAAAAACTACCTACAAAATACTTTATACAACGCATGTATAAAAAGAGATCCAATCCATCAACCATAGAGATCAAACAAAACATGTAAAAACATATTTTCATCAAAACGTTTTAGAAGTTGAGACTCAACCCCATAGGCTAGCTCCAAACCTTTAAAAACATGATTTTCAAAGATGCACACCCATCAGCCCAGGTCCAGTCGACTGGGCCCACTCTCCAGTCGGCTGAAAAACATACTAGAAAAAGGTCCAAAATGCCCAACACTGTTCAGTCGGCTGACCCCATGAGTTTAGTCAACTGAACCCACAAAATCATGATCCAGTCGATTGACCCCATGAGTTCAGTCGACTGATCCTACCCAGAAAGTGTTTTTGAGCTACGGTTTTTCCTTTTTGAACCCAAGATGAAGCCTCAAAGCTTCCATCTAACACCCATGGACTCACACACGGCCAAGCCTATCACCGAAGGCCTCAAAAAAACATCCAACACCATTTTCATCCAACCAAAACGATGGAAAAAAGGTTTTTAAACCAAAAATTCAATTTCCCCAAACATGAAATATCTTTTCATGAATATAAAATGGTAAAGATGCATAAGATTACATATAACACCCTCTAACAACTTTAAAAACTAGAATCCTACCTCGGTGAGTTGAAAACTCGACGTCTCGATCCACGTGCAAAATCGAGTTTCGTCGGAATGGAATTCTGTCCAGATTGATGCATTGACCATGATGCCAACAACAAAGATCGGCTGTTAGATTGTCAAAAATCAAGCCCCGTGCCCCCGAGAAGTTAGAGAGAAGACAAAGAAAAAGGAGGAAACTTAGAGAGTAAGTTTTAAAAATATCTTTTACAAAATATCTAACTCCAAATATTTATAGGCCTCCAAAATATCTTTTTTATTGAATTTTTAAAATTCGCACCGTAACTCCCTACACCCCCGGGAAGCAACCCCGCATGCTTATATAAACCGAAACATGCATCAAAATGCATCTACACATGCAAAAGCAAAAACACCGAATATAGATACAGAAAGAAACACATACAACATATCTAGACAACACAAAAAGAGACGGGTTCGGGTCTCACAACTCTCCCCCTTAAGGAATTTTGCCTCCAAAATTCTCTACAAGGTCACGAGGTAAACAGCTCCGGGTATCTAGCATGCACCCCAGACTCAAGCTCCCACGTCACTTCTTCAACCCCATGATAAAGCCATAGGACTTTGGCCTAAGAAATTGTTCTACCCCTCAACACTTGCTCCTTCGTGTCTAGAATCTTCACTAGACGTCCTCATAGGTGACATCCTCATCAACCCGCAGCTCGGCCCAATCTTACACATGTGAAGGATCCGGCTCATACCTCCGAAGCATAGAAACATGGAATACGTTGTGCACAGATACTAACTGAGGTGGCAAAGTCAAACGATAAGCAACCTCTCCAACCCTGTTAAGAAGCTCAAAAGGTCTAATGAAACAGGGTGATAGCTTCCCGCTACGACCAAACCTCATCAAACCTCTACGTGGTGAGACCTTTAGAAACACGTGATTTCCCACTACAAACTACAAGGGTCGTCTTCTCTGATCTACATAACTCTTCTAGCGGTTCTGCGCTGTCACTAGACGTTGGCGAATCACTGTAATCTACTCCATCGTCTCCCGTACCATGTCGGGTCCCAAGACTGTGGTCTCTCTCACATCTGTCCAACACACTGGTGATCTACATGGTCTACCATACAAAGCCTCATATGGTGCCATCCCAATACTGGAC
>JAUMHN010139928.1:0-23270 GCA_032360265.1 Heliamphora ciliata
TTTTAGGTTTGTAATACTGATTGTTCTGAAACTGACACCTTTTGACACAAATGTTATATCTCGAGTTCTACTCACTCAAATTAATTCAAACAAATTTTGTATTAAAGATAACTTAAAAATCTAGGTCTGGATGTAAAGACACACTTAGATCATGTTTTTATATTTAGTTATGATTTTTCAAAGTTCGGGACAAAAAGCATAAAAGTTATAAATCTCAGGCCATTATGAGTTTTAGCTCCCTAGCATGTTGGGTGTCAAGATTTGAGCTATTTTCTTTACATACATGGATTAGGCACTTATATATCATTGTTCCAGAACTCTTAGAAGCCACGAAACTCAATAACATTAACATGCACACACACCACAAGTCACAAGAAATATGTCAGCCCATGTTTTCATATAATGACGTCTTTTCATTCCTAGTTTCGATTCTTGTTCTTGTTTCTATTTTTAGAGATGGATTGAGGGAGTTTATGGTGATTCTAATCAGAGAGTTTTGAAGTGTTTACTTACCTTAGAAAGAGTAGGTGATGGTGGGTGAAGAGTTTCGAACTGTATTGGAAGCTTTTCTTTGAATATTTTTCATTCTCATTGATTGCATGGAAGGTGGAAAGATAATTGAAAAAATATTTTTAGATCTTGGGTAGGGAAAACCAGCTGGGGGTTGTTTGGGGCAGACCAAAATCTGATTTTGTATTATTTTAATAATTAAATATGGTTTTGGTGCTATGTTGTGCAAGAACATATTTTAAAAATTATTTTGGTGTATCTTTTTAGTATCCCAACCTCTTAAAACATATTATATTAGTAAGATTATGATTATTTTAGTCTTTCTATGATTTATTATAATTTTTATAACAATTGGTTAATTAGGTGTAGGCAAATAAGTCACTTTAAGCTAGTTTGACAAGATGTGACTTTTTGACTTATTTAAGTGTGTAAGAACATTAATAATGATTTATTTGCTTTTTCTAGGTTATAATATTATATTATTATGTATATTAATTATTTGAGTAATTTTGGATCATAGTAATACTTGATTTGTACATCTTTTTCTTATTTTTTTGCTTAAAATACAAAAAGTGACTTTTTGGCACATTCTCCTAGGAAGAACCGACCACTAAGGGGTCGTTTTATTATTTTTTGTTGTTATTTTGCCTTTTTCTACTTATTTGTATTTAAATATTTAATTTAGAGTGTCTATGTGTCAAATTTTAAATTTTTAAAACTTTTTGGTGTATCAAGGGCATTTTGGTCATTTTATCTTTTTTATGAGAATTTTTAATTTTTAATTTAACATTTCATGTTAATTACTCAATTTAGAACGCTGGGAGTTTTCTCTGGGCATTAGGGTTTTGTCTTTTGATAATTAGACGGCTTTAGGGTTTTTGGACTGGTTAGGGTTTTGAATCTTTTTAGTGACCTATGATTTCGTGGGCTAATCGTCACAAATACTAGGGTTTGAGCCGAGTCCTTACAATATACCTCCTTTAAAATAAATTTCGTCCTCAAAATTTTACATCTTATCTCAATCTGTGAGCAATTGGGGGTGGCTTGCCCTCATTGCTTCCTCTCGTTCCCAGGTTGATTCCTACACTCCACGGTGACTCTAAAGAACTCAAATGAGCGGGATAGTCTTTTCTTGGAGAATCTTGTCACGCTGGTCGATTATCCTAACTGATCATTCTTCAAAGGTAGCATCCTCATCGATATAAAGCTCTTTCCAATCCAGAACATGGGTAGGATTATGTTCTTGTTTCCTCAGCATTGATACCTGGAAAACGTTGTGAACGTTAGCGAGCTGTGGTGGTAGAGCTAAGTGATATGCCACTTCTCCAACTTTGGCCAAGATCTCGAATGGTCCAATTAATCTTGGGGCTAACTTTCCCTTCTTGCCGAAATGTATAACTCCTTGTCGCGGTTGAATATTCAAAAAGACATGATCTCCCACTTCGAATTGGAGTGGTCTTCGTCTTTAATTGGCGTAGCTCTTCTATCTTCTCTGAGTTGTGGCGATTCGTTGTTGGATCAGTCGGAACATCTCAATGGTTTCTTGCACTAGGTCGGGTCCAACGAGCTTGTTTTCTCCTCCCTCGGTCCAATAGATTGGTGATCGACACGGTCTTCTATATAGAGCTTCATACGGTGGCATGCCAATGCTGGCTTGATAGCTGTTGTTATAGGAGAGCTCAACCAACGGTAAGTGCCTCTATCAATTTCCCTTGAAGTCCATGACATAGGCTCAAAGCATGTCCTCTAGTGTTTAAATTGTACGCTCGGACTGTTCGTCAGTATAAGGGTGAAAAGCGGTGCTAAAGCAAAGTTTTGTTCCGAGTGCAGCTTGTAGACCTTACCAGAATTGCAACGTAAAACGTGGGTCTCAGTCTGACACGCTAGATAGCAAAATTCCATGAAGACGAACGATCTCCCGAATGTATTTCTAACTTAGGGCTACAAGCTTTTTAGATGTCCGAATGGGTAGAAAGTGCGCTGATTTGGTGAGACGATCCACGATTAACTAGATAGCGTCATGTCTCGAGGGTGATCTTAGTAATTCAGAGACGAAGTCCATGGCAATGTGGTCCCACTTCCACTGCGGTATCTCTAGGGGTTGAAGAGTTCCTCTTGGTCTTTAGTGCTTGGCCTTCACTTGCTTGACAGGTAAGGCATCTAGCCACGAAGTTGGCTACATCCCGTTTTATGCCATTCCACCAATAGTGCCTCTTCAAGTCTTGATACATCTTTATTCCTCCTGGATGGATGGCAAAGAGTGATTGGTGGTGCTCTTTCAAAACTTCTTTTCTTAGGTCCTCGATGTTTGGTACAAATAACCGTCCTAGGTATATCAGTTGCCCGTGCTTGTTGGTTGTCCAACCTGGTTTTGATTCTTTCGCAATAAGATGCCTTCAGATGAATTTAGACTCTTGGTTATGCTTTTGGGCCTCCAGAATTCGTTGACGAAGGTTTGATGTTGCCATGGTTAGACATAAATAGGTACCATCTTTCAATTCTGACGATTGGAGTTGAAACTCGTTGAGCATTCCTACCATGTCCCATTCCTTTGCTTGTGTACATGCTAGCATATTCTCCGTCTTTTGACTAAGGGCGTTAGCTACTATGTTCGCCTTGCCTGGGTGATAGCATAGGGTGAACTAAAAATCTTCAAAGTACTCTATCCATCGACGTCGACTCCTGTTGAGGTCCTTCTGGGTGAACAGGTACTTTAGACTTTTGTGGTCGGTGAAATGCTCGAACTGCTCTCCATAGAGATAATACCTCCATAACTTCAATGCGAAAACCACTACTGTGAGCTCTAATTCGTGGGTGAGGTAATTCTACTTATAAGGTTTCAATTACCTTAATCCGTAGGCGACTACCTTGTCGTTCTGCATCAACACACATGCTAGACCTTCCTTAGATGCACACAGTACACCATATATATAACTTTCTGTTCAGGTATGATTAGAATAGGGGCACTGGTTAACTTTCTCCTAATCTCGTAGAAATCCATCTCACATGTATCATTCCAATCAAACTTCACTCCCTTCTACGTCAACCTCGTAATTGGTTGTACCAGTTTCGAGAAGTCTTGGATAAACCTCCGATAATATTCAGCTAATCTTAGAAAACTACGAACTTCAAAGACATTCCGGGGTGGTTTCCATTCCAAAACAGCTTCAACTTTGGCTAGTCCACAGTTATCCCATCCTTAGACACCACATGTCCTAGGAATTTCACTTCATGCAGCCAAAACTCGCACTTCCTAGCCTTAGCATAGAGTTGTGAATCCCTCATCTTTTACAAGACAATCCATAGGTGCTGCTCATGCTCTTCCTCGGTTCTTGAATACACCAAGATGTCATCAATAAAGACTACGACGAACTGGTCGAGGTAAGGTTGAAAAAGCTTATTCATCAGGCTTATGAAAACTCCTGGGACGTTGGTTAAACTGATGGGCATAACCACGAACTCATAATGTTCATACTGTGTTCTGAAGGCTGTCTTCAAGATATCTTCCTCTTTGACTTGAAACTGGTGATAGTCAGAGCGAAGATCGATCATTGAGAAGCATGTTGATCCTCGAAGCTGGTCAAAGAGATCGTTTATACGGGGCAAGGGGTACCGATTCTTGATTATCACTTTGTTTAGTTGGCGATAGTCGATGCAGAGTCGTAAGGTTCCATCCTTCTTTTTAGCGAACAATGCTGGCGCTCCCCATGGTAACGTACTCGGATGGATAAAACCTTTACTGAGTAACTCTTGAAGTAAATCCTTTAACTCCTTCAGTTCAGCAGGAGCCATCTGGTGAGCTACGATCGAAATCGGCGCGGTTCTCGATTGAAGTTCAATCGAAAACTCAATCTCTTGGTGCGGGGGTAGTCCAAGCAATTCTTCAGGAAACACATCTGCATACTTGCACATGATTCGTGGTAACTCGGGGGTTGACAAGGAGTTTGCACAAGCCAGCATACATGCTAACCTTCCCAAGTTATTTGACTTACATGCCTTTGCACTACCCGAAGTTAGGGTTTCGCGTCGTTCTCTTTAAATTCGTATGATGGTGCCATCCTCTACTCATACCTATATCTTCTTCTAACGGCAATCGATGATAGCGTGATGTCTAGAGAGCCAGTCCATTTCAAGAATTATGTCATAGCCGTAAAAGTCCATGACTCATAGGTCGCACGTCATAAGGGTATCGGTTACTCTTAACATACATGTTCTACAGACGGAGTCTACATACACATGATCTCCTAAGGGTGTGGCGACACTTAGGGTCTGATTTAATGCTTCGGGTTTCAAGAGCAAGGATTACATACAGGCTAGAGATATGAAAGATTGGGATACTCCGGAATCAAATAACACTTTCACTAAGGTATTGAACAGCACGAACAAACCTTGTACTACTTAAGTATCCTCAATTTCCTCCTCCTGTAGTGCAAAGACGCGTCCTCCCATTCTAGTCTTAAATTCGAGGGGAAAGTCCAGGCGATATATCGTCCTACCACATTTCTCGATTACTCGTATCGGTCCTATGAAATGGGGAAAAGCCTCCAGCTTCTTCTAAGTACACATTTTCTTTGGGCTTAGTCGGGTGTATACCTAATCTCCCATGCGGTAGCCTTGGCGGTAGTTTCGATGGTCGACATAGATAGCGGCGTCCATAGCATTGTCCTCATTAGATTCTGGTGGGGGTGCTTCAAACAAGTTGTAGGGGAAAGCAATTTTCCCTTCTTCTTCATCGTCCTCATCCTCCATCTCTTCCTCTCCATCGACTTGCCACTCTTTGGGAAAGACCCAGGCTAATAGAATAGCGTTAATTAGGTCTTGTTCTTCCACTGGCAGCTCCTCTGCATCAGAGTCTTCAGACCCCAGATTTAACCACTGTCCTTCTTCAAGTTTCAAATCAGATGCCACCTTAAGAAAAGAGAAGATCAAGGAAGAAACTTAAGGAAAGAATTTTTAAATTGTTAGATTTTTAAGTGATAAATTAATAGTATAGACACTCTGCAGAGCTTCTACGCTATAAAAATCGTAGTCTCCCGTAACCCAAGGTCTGAAAGTTCACTAAACCTAGGCTCTGATACCAAACAGTAACGTCCCAATTTCTGAGTACGTCAGGGCATACATAAGTATAAATAAGAGATATTCTAATCATTCATTCATAGATAATAAAGTACTTAATTTAGCATAAATAAGCTTAAAGCTTGGCAAAAAATCAAAATTAGAATAGTTATTACAGTCATCCAGCATAAGAAACAAGTATCTTGGATTAACAATATGAAACAGAAAGTAATCTACTGCTCCGCGGGAGCTGTGCCAAACTCTTGGGGTTCCTTGTACCCTCCTTCCCAATGTTCAGACTCTTCGTTGAATTCCCCTTCTTCTAGATCTTGTTCTCCACCTGTGGCGTAAATGCTGTCAGCCGAAGCTCATAAGTAAAGCACTCCAAACTTTCTAACCAGATCTCACAACACAAATTCTCCACAACATATATCGTCCAATACTGTAAATAGTTATAAATCAAAGAGACAGGAAAGAGTAAAAATATACAACATAATGAGCAGGTAATTGCAAAGATAGCTAAATATGCAAGAGTGATAGTACAATGTAGTGCAAAATGTCCAACCCAACATACACCCAAAGATATAACATGAATTCCATGCCGGGAATCACAAGAGTAGACTTAATGGGTAATTAATCACCAAACCTATCAACGGGCCTCGTTGTGAATAGGAAATGCGTCGTCGGGCTTCATGCCACAGCAGTTTTACTCAATGGCTACAACGTGGGGGCAAATCACATTCTCCAGACCAGCAAAAATTATTTCGTGCACTTATCCAAATAACCCACCTTAAGATACCGGATGCTCATGTGGTGTCAACCCAAAGTCCAAGTTACGAAGGACGAGATACTAGCGATGAACCCATGGTGCCTAACAAATTTCTATCATAAACAATTTCCATATACTTGGGACGTAACCAGGATGCATATCGAGAATATATCCAAAAATGTTTTACAATATCGGCAACCAAGGATGTCCTAGACTTAACCAAGGAGACAATAACTCCAATACATCCAAACTCACAATGGTACGATGGATTCCAACATGTCATGAATGTAACAATGATAATTCTCATGGTGGTACGATATGGATCTCAAAGTACAACTGCTTATAGCATGGTATATACTAGGTATGGTAAGATACAAACCAACATAGCATAAAGTACCACAAGTTGGAGCATGAGGTACAACTCTCAAAACACAATTGAAATTTCATGGCATGGTCATGTTTCATCATACATTACATTAATTCATTATTCATCCCATTTAAATCAAGTAAAACATATAAAACAAGTCACACAACCAAAACATGCCTTATCATACACTTAGCAATTTACAAGTCAACTTTTAATCACCTATTTACAAACTACAGTAGCAATTTGGGTTGTTTAAAATTAGAGTTCAATTTTGATTTTTGGTCACAACCTAGATAAACATATTCTCTACAACTTTTGTGTTTAACACTAAGGCTAAAACCTAAGGCAACTAGGTGAATTAATTCATAAAAGTGAAAATAGTTTAGAATTTTACAGAAAAATCATAGAAAAGGGCCTCCGTTGGTCTCAGTTTTGGGGAATTAAATTAGATCCTACTGGGCTAATATTTGGATATATTTAATTTCAATATATTCCCTACAAATCTCATGAATAGTGCTCAGGATAGTTATTTGGAAATAGTTACAGAAATAAGTCACTTTATAAACTGTGTTAAATAGTCATCAAATACATAGCATAATCAGTTTTCAACAGAGAGTTTAAAAATGGAATGGGGGATCATGCAAGGGTGTTTAAATATGATGTTTGGACAACAATTAGTTTAGCATGTTACCTACATTTCTCATGAAAACCACTTTTGAAGAAGGTCACTAAAAACATGAATTTTTGGTTGCACAAAAATGTGTGACAGATGGTTCTGTTGTTCACTGAACCACAAGAATGACTTTCAGAGGTAAATTGATCTATCAAAGTTCAATAGTTTAGGCTCTATTTTGGAGGGCTAGATATATATGTTGTGTACAACTTTTATGTTTCGACCAAAGCCATATCACGTGTTAATATAGGGTTTTTAGATCTACAATATTGACTGATCTAAAACTGACACCTTTTGGCACAGATGTTATATTTCGAGTTCTACTAACTCAAAACAGTTTAAACAAATTTTGTATGAAAGATAACTTAAAAATTTAGGTCTAGACATAAAGAACACATTTAGATTTTTTTTTACATTTAGTTATGACTTTTCAAAGTTCGGGGTAGAAAACTCAAAAGTTACAAATCTCAGGTCAATATGTGTTCTAGCTCCCTAGCATGTTGGGTGTCAAGATTTGAGCTATTTTCTTTACATACATGGATTAGGAACTTATATATCATTGTTTCAGAACTCTTAGAAGCCACGAAACTCAATAACATTAACATACACACCCACCACAATTCACAAGAAATATGACAGCCTTGTTGAGGTCCTAGAAATCTACACAGACTCTAATTCGCCCATCCTTCTTTAAGACCGGCACTATGTTGGCCACCCATTTGGGATACTCGGTTATCCTGAGAAACCTTGCATTGATCTGTTTAGTGACTTCTTCTTTGATCTTCAGTGCCCATTCTGGCCATATCCTTCTCAACTTCTACTTAACTGGCTTGACATCGAGGTATAAGGGAATGCAGTGTTGGACGATTTCAGGATCAATTCCAGGCATATTCTCATATGATCATGCAAAGACGACTTTGAATTCTTTTAATAAAATTATTAATTGCTCACGTTCAATAGAGGATAAAGAAGAACCAATTTGAACCATTTGTAGATTATTTTAATTACCCAGATTTATTGACAAAATTTCTTCAATTATTGGTTGGATACGCATTTCTTCTTCTCTTTTTATCAAAGATTTTATTTCTTTGGGGACATTCCATTCGAATTCAAAATCTTCAGAAATCATACAAAATAAATCAAGCACAACAGAGTAATCATAATCCTCGTTTATTTCATTGATTTTAGAAAAAGCAAGAATTACAAACTTAAAAGAGAGAAGAAGAGGATGCATTGATAGACGTGCCCTCAGACTCAACATCCAACTGATCAAGACAAGGTACAATCTCAAAAGACTCAGACTCTGACTCGAGACTTACATCACGCAAGATACAAGAATCTAAGGACCAGTTGTTAACATCTTTTGAAGTTGCATTCACGATAAGCCCGGTGTAGTTAGTCGGTGCATTATAGCCCATCATTAAGCAGTCCTGGTTGACTATACGTATTTAGGCCATCTAGCTGCTGAAAAAAGCTTCCATATCCGTGTCAGCCAATGTGTTAGCCTAGTCTTCCTCTTCTTGAACTCTCTTCCCCTTCCCTTCTTCCTCTGTCGATTCTTCTTTTGTATCAGACAACTGATGGTTGAAGAAAATCTCCAATCCTAGAAACTTTCGGTTGGTCTCTTCATCGATCCATGGCTCTAGTAAACCACAATAGGGTAAGTCTTCTCCCTCGTTGATAAAATGCCCATTTAGTGTATCTGGGTATTTACTCTTTTTCCCATTTTGTCCTCTTTTTCGCTCCTGGAGATCTTCTATCGTCAGTTGGCACCCCAATCAAAATTGTTGTGGATTCATTGACACCTGAATGGATTCCAAAATCCCTTGCTATCGGCATCCTAGTCCTAAGCCTAGAAAGTAAGATATCCGTCTCATTAGTGTGATTGCGAACGGGTTAATGTAGTTATCCTCTTCTTCTAACAGAGACTAGACAGCTTGGGCTTCATTGAACCCAAATCTCTGCTCAGAAATACAAACCCTTCGCCATGTTGGACTTCCAAGAGAGGTAAACCAATGCTCCTCGGGCGATGAATATTGTCTTCGCTATGAATGGTTAACACAGACCCGTTTTAGATTTGTCTCAATTTTTGGTGGAGGGTGGAAGGGACTGCGCGGACCTCGGGGTTATAGAGCCATAGTTTGCCCAATAGTAAGTTGAACGATCCTGGGACATCCATCATGTGGACTTCTACTGAGGTCTCTAGTGGTCCTATTAGTACCGCAAAGGTAACCAGCCCCAGTACATCCCATCTGGTATTGTCATAGGTTCTGACTCCTTAGTCGGGCTTCATTCCCAAGCATACTGCTATTCGTAGTGGGCAAATATTTAGTGCTGAGCCATTATCAATAAGTGTAATCGGGACCCACTTCTCCAAGCATTGGACTGTAATATGTTGCGGCTTATTGTGGTTCTTCCCCTCCATTAAAAAGTCCTTATTAGAAAAGGCAATTACCTTAGGTTATTTGGCAGATAAATTCAGCCTAACCAACTGCTCTGGGGTTGCATCAATCGAAATGTCTTCCTTATTCAAAAGCTTCAGCACGACCTATCGATGTCTGTGCGAAGCCATAAGCAGACCCCAAATACTGATATTGGCCTATGTTTTCTTTAGCTGCTTCAGTACAACGTCATCCTCTTCTCCTTGTTCTTGCACTTTTTCCTTTGCACTCATTTGTCCTCTTTCCAATTGAGTTGGCTTGAAGTGCCCTTCTCTCTTAGTTAGGTGTTCGACTACCTCATCGGGATCCCACAGTCTCGTCATTGCATTGTTAACTCCTCTAACTATAGTGACATATGGAGAGTTTTCTTACAATTCTCACAGATCATCTAAATTTCTGTTCTCTGGTCTCCCTTTTCTTTCTTCTTCGTCTTTGATGGCCCACGTGTTGTCTATGTAATCCAACTCCCAATGTCTTCCTCTATGTATGTCACCATGTTTTCATGTGCTGCCTAAAATTCTATCCACTCTTCCCCGTCTAATTTCATTATTGTTTGGATTAGCCAGAAAGATTCCATTTCATCTTTATATACCTCCTCTTCAAAAAACTGAGGGAGAGTAATGTTGCCCAAGACATTTTCGAACCCATAAGGCCATACTGGATAGTCGAGTAGCCAATCATCATCCTCATTGTGCTCCTTTTCGACTTGGTTGCCTATATAGACCCCTATTTTCATTGCATTCTAGGCTCCTTTCTCCAATTCTTTCACTCCTCAAAATTTGTTCCCTACTACCAACAAAAAGCATGACAGCTGGTCTTTCATGGCTGGGATAGATGGACGGGAATGGTGGGCTAGATAAATGTAGCAGTTGGGATCTTTTGGCTAGCCTATCTGGATACATTTCAGATTGACCTGCTTCGCATGGTTTGGCAGTGGGTTAGTTGTCACGTTCGGCTTTGGGATGGTAGATGGTGGTGGAATGATCTTATTGTCAATGAGGTATTGAATCTCATGACGGAGTCTTAGGAAATTATTAGTCAAATGCATGTGACTCTGGTGGTATAAGCAGTATTGAGAGGGACTGTATCTTGGAGGTAGAGGGTTAGGAAGTGGCATTGGGTCTAGAAGTTTTATTAGCCCTTTCTCGACAAGTCAATTCAAGGCTGTGGTTAGGGAGATGTTGAGGAGTGTGAAGACTCTCCTCGGCATTTTTGGTTATGATGGTTGGTTATTTTTGGTAGGCGGTGTAAATAAAGAATTCGGTCAGTCTGACTGAGGGTTCAACAAATTAACCACGTTAGAGCGAGTTACGAGGTTAGTAGAGGAGGTGAGTTAGTTCTGGTTGTTAGAAGGGTATGTAAAGAAATTAATAGTATTAATTTCTATTATTTATTTATTATGGCAATTCGAGGTGATATTTTTCATATATAAGTCTTGTTAAGATATGTTTAAAGAGTTTGAGTGTGCTTGTGAGTCTAGATTAGGATAAAGCTTGGATAGATCAAGTATATCCTAGCTGTTATTTGAGTCTATCTTTACTTGGTCAGTTTGAGTATTCCAGTTGAAGTAAGAGACCAAGGTACAACTGTACAAGCCGGTGGTATAAGCAACCGAAGCATGATTTGACAGAGATATTCGACCATATGACCGCTCGAGCGGACAAAGAATCGCTCGAGCGGACTCCAGGAAGTTTTAAACTAATTAAAATGGTACCAGCCTGGGATATAATGACCTTTATAAGGGTCATTAAAGTGCATGAAAATACTTTTGATTGTCAGATATTTAGAGCTTCAAAGCATATTCAGAAGGGTGTTCGTGTCTCCAAAACCTCGAAGATCATTTGAGTAAAATCTTAGACGACGTTTTAAGTTCCGACGAATGATTCTGCCGGAGAAGCTGCTACGAGAATTTGTTGCAGTGGGAATCATGTGGAGAACGATGAACGAGAATTCAACATACAATCTTAGGACTAAAAGATTGAGAATTCGATCAAATAGTCTATAAGTTGTATTGTAACTGTTTGTGTTATAGTGCTTGTTTCTTGGACTTGGTAGTCCTTTGATTTTTTACCCGTGTTGGGCTTTTCCACGTAGAAAACCTGTGTGTCGTGTTTTCTTCTCGTTACTTCTTATTCGTGGTTATGATTGATTAAATTGGTAAAATATTATTTTGAAAAGAAAATCATATTTTTTAATTGGTATCAGAGCAAGTTTTTATTTTTCAAACAAAAGTATCGATCCTAATCAATTGCATTCATGGAATTTCCTAGAAAAGGAAACTCTACTGCATGACCCCCTTTATTAGATGGAGGAAACTATCCCTATTAAAAAGTTCGGATAAAGGCGTTTCTTAAATCCATCGACGAACGGGTTTGGATGAAAATTGTAATTGGCTATACCCCTCCCACTGTTAAATGTGGTGAAGATACTATTTTAAAACCTACCAAACAATAGAAGAAAAAGAAATTAAACGAAGCTTGCTGGAATAGTAAGGCTATTAATGCAATCTTTAGCAGCGTCACACCAGAAGAGTTCAGATGTATTTGTTGGTGTGAAATCGCTAAAGAAGCATATGATATTCTTGAAGTCACTCATGAGGGAACTTCAATTGTTAAAATCTCTAAACATCAAAGACTCGCTATTAGTTTTGAAACTCTTTGAATAGAAGATAATGAAACCTTTGATGAATTTTATGCCAAGTTGAGTGACATTGTTAATTTCAGCTATATACTTAGTGAAAAAATTCCTGAATCTCGTATTGTTCGAAAAATTTTACGATCACTACATGAACGATTCCAACCAAAGGTTACTGCCACTGAAGAAAGTAAGGACATTGATTATTTGAAAGTTGAACAATTGGTTGGAAATCTTCAGACCTTTGAATCAACTCTACGTCAACCAAAAAAATCAAAAAGTGTTGCATTAAAATCTTCTAAGGTTGATTTAGAGTTTTCAGATGATGAGGCAGAAATCGATCCTAAGGTTATGGCGTCTATTGTGAAAAAGTTAAAAAAAATTTGTTTTAAATAAAAAACCTAATCTCAAGTCAAAATCTAAAAAGTTTGGTGATAAAAGTAAGAATGTGGTTAAGTTTGAAAAGAAAAAAATAAAAGTTCAGAACCAGAATATACAATGCTTCGAGTGTCAAGGGTATAGATATATTGCACAGAATTGTTCAAACAAATAGAAAAAGAAAAAACAAAGGTGTTTACTATGACGTGGGATGATGAAATTGAGTCATTTGACGATAAAACTGAGTCTGAACCAAAGAATGAAGAGTGCAAGTTTGTTGCCTTTACTGCTTCTAACGGATCAGGTAAGTCTGAATTTTAAGATCATGAATCACATGCTTCTCACACTGATTTAGGAAAAGAAGAACTAAATTCAGGTTCTGAATCTGAAGATGGGATGTGAGACCCTAACCCATTTTTTTTCGGCGTTTTCGGACGCGCGTTACGTATTTTCGTTTGAGTAAGTTTTTATTGCTTTTGATGCATGATCGGGCTTAGATATGTATGCGGGGTACGTTCCGGGGGCCGTGGGCTATTGTGGCGTGAATTTCATATTTTCAAAAAAAAAAAATATTTTGGAGACCTATAAATATCTGAAGTTAGATATTTTAATAAAGATATTTTTCAAAACTTCTTCAACAAGCGTCATGTTTTCTCTTTGCCTTCTCTCTAAGTTCTCGGGGACTCTGGGCTCGGTTTTCGATGATTTGACTACCGATCCTTATTTTTGGCATCGTGGTCTACGCAACCATTCGATTAGAATTTGATTTTGGTGAAGCTCGATTTTGCACGTGGTTCGAGACGTCGAGTTTTGAACTCACCGAGGTAGGATTCTAGACCTGTATGTTGTATAAGGGTGCTATGGGTAATCAGGTGTATTTTCACCGGTCGGATTGCTGTAGATCTGATCTTGTTTAAAAGTTGGGTTTTTTGGCTAAAAACCTATTTTTCATCGATTTCGTGGATGAAATCGGGTGTCGGGAGTTTCTTTTGAGGTCTTAGTGTTAGGCCTAGGCGTGTGGATGTTCACGGGTGCTGATTTGGAGTTTAGAGGCTTTGATTCGGAATTTGGAGGGCTGAACCCGTAGCTTCAAAAATGGTTTTCGCCGCTGTTCGGTCGACAAAACCATGGGGTTCGATCGACTGGACCGAGGGGTTCGGTCGACTGAACCGTGTTCTATGGCATTTTTGGCTTTTCTAGTGTGGTCTTCGGTCGACTGGGGGCTTGGTTCGGTCGACTGAACCTCTGCGCTGTGTTTTGGTGGTTCTACGGTTGGGTTTTGGTTTCCGATTGGCGTCCTATGGTATTTAATTGATTAATTTATAGAAATTAGTTGATTCAAATACATGTGGATTTCTTTTGGGGTCCGGTTGGTCGTGTGGTGGTTTGGGGGTCGTGTTGTGGCCTCGGGTGATCCGTTTAGATGCCGTCCTCGAGTGTGACGTGCATGGTTAGATGCGGGTTGTTGTGGCACGGTTGTGTGCGTGTTAGTTATGCTCGGGACGTGTAGGTCCGTGGTGCGGTTTTAAGGTTTGGTTTTAGTCAGAATCGGTCTGAGGGTGGTCTCGGTGTTGATCTCCACATTAGATGTTGGTTGTCCCGGTGTATGGATGGGTTATTCGGGTGATCGAATGACGGGTGTGTGGCATGTGATGTTTTATCGAGTTTTGTGGTGTCGTATGTGGGACATCGTGGTTATACATGCTTTATGCCTATAGAACTGTGATAGTTTTATCTTTGTGCATGATATGCTGGTGAGTGGTCTCTGTGGTCTTGTTGCCTTTAGGGCTTTGGGTTTTGTTATCCCATTATATACGGATTCATCTTGTGGTTTAGGTATGTCTAGAGATATTTGTTGATACGTAGAATTGTATCTATATTGCATATGTAGGGCGGGCATTGGTCCATTGGTGAAAGTTCGTAAATTGCATATGTGGGGCGGACAATGGTCCTTTGGTGAAAGTCCGTAAAATTATCTATGTAGGCGGATATTGGTCCTATGGTAAAAGTCCGTGAAGATATTTATTGACCCTAGTCAACAAGGCATGCGATGGGGGCGGATAATGGTCCTACGGTGAAAGTTCGTGAAGATGTGTGTGATGCACGGGTGGCGTGTGTTGTGTGTGTTGCACGGGTGGCGTGCATTGTGTGTGTTACACGGGTGCGTGCGTTGTGTGTGTTACACGGATTGTGTGCGTTGCATAGATGGGGGCTGCGGTCCTTCGGTGAAAGTCCGAGAAGATGCATAGATGGGGGCTGCGGTTCTTTGGTGAAAGTCCAAGAAGATTCATGGCTTGCATGAACTGCATTGTTGGACGGATAGACCAATTTTCTTAAAACTGTATTGTCGACCTCCGGGAGTCGAAATACTGTATTAACGGCCTACGGGAGTCGTAATACTCGAATCGTTTTCAAGGCTCTGATGAGTCAAAAATGGTTTTTATTCTCGCTTTCCCATTGCTTGTGAAAATTGTTTTTAATGGCTCTTGTGAGTCGAGATCTAAAATCGTTTTCAAATTGTTTTCTAGGCTTCAAAGAGAGTCTAAACTTGCACTTCGATTTCCTAGCATGTTTTGTTTACATTGCATGCTTGTCTAGTTTCTGCTGAGCCTTAGTTTACGATGTGGGATTTGATTTTCTTTAGGTACCGATCACGCTGGTTGATCTGGAGGTGCTGGAGAGGTAGAAGAGTTATAGTCTTCCTTTTTGTTTCTATGCGTATCGTGTATGCTTAATATATGTTTCTCGGCATTGAAGCCTTGTAATATATGCGATTTGGCATTTATATACAATGCATGTATGTTTATTTTGAGAGTGTATTCTTGGGCTGAGTGTTGTGGTTGTTTATTTGTGGGTGTTTCACGTGGCCCGGAGTTTGGGGTGTGACAACTTGGTATCAGAGCTCTGGGTTCGAATACCTAAGAGCCGTGGGAAGAAGTTGCATCACCGTGTGAGGTTGATTGCATATGCTTGATTGCATGTGTTTAGATGTTTTGATAACATGAACGTGATAGCATGCGGGTCATACATGAATGATGTGTATATGTGAGCATGGGGGTTGAACTGTGGGAATGATTAGTCCTGCCTTTGGGTGTTTGGATTAACAAACTTGGGAGCCAAGTTAGTAACGCGTTTAGCTGACGTGATTTCTAGTAGAAAATCTGAGTAGGTTACCCAAATTGACGCGTCATTCTTGTTGGTTCTCCTCGGTATGTGGGGTTTTGTTTAGCATGAACCTATATTCTTATGTGTTAGCATGCTTATGTGGTTTATGCTATGTGCTGTATCTCATGTTCTGTCTTTTTCATATAAACATGATCTCAACGAGACGAGGGCGAGGCTGTGGTCGAGGCCGTGGCCGTGTTGTTGGCCAAGGGGATATTCCTATCCCTGTTGCTGGGGATGCAAATGCTCCCCTCGGACCGATGGACGCGACATGGTTGTTGCGTGAGCTGGCTGGTTCTATCCAACAGCTGGTTAGAGATGAGATTGTTAGAGAGAAAGAGGGAGTACCTGAGGCGAGGGGTACAGTGGCGATGCGGGAGTTCAGATGCATGGATTCGCCTACCTTTGCTGGGGATGCTGATCCTATTGTAGCGACGGAGTGGTTGGAGTTGGTGACTCAGATCCTAGACACATTACAGATTGTGGAGGATGAGTTGCGGGTATCTTTTGTTGCCTTTTAGCTGAGGGGTGCTGCTTACGCTTGGTGAAAATATGCCAGGACTATTGCAGCAGTTACTTGGGCAGCTTTTACAGGAGTGTTTCTGGAAAAATACTTTCCAGCCTTGAGGAGAGATTTATACAGGGAGGAGTTCTACACTCTTACCCAGAGGATGATGGACGTCATGCAGTATGAGTCCAGGTTCACGTGCTTGTCCCGGTTTGCACCTGAGTTGGTGAGGACAGACGAGCTGCGTTCTATGAGGTTTGAACGGGGTCTGAGACCAGCGATTAGGGAGCGTGTGGGGTTGCGCTCGGACTTCGGGTGTTCACAAAGCTGGTAGAGGCAGCAGCGAGGGTGGAGAACACCATGACTGAGATTTGGGCTTCTAGGGAGGCCAGGACACCACAGAGTGGGACCGAGGCACAAACAGGCGGACGTTCTAGTAAGAGGCAGAGGTCCTCTAGTACCAGTTTTCACCCATCTGGGTTATCACAGCAGTTTTCTGCGCCAGCTCCATCAGTGGCTTCATCTGGGAGGCCTGAGAAGAGGGAGGTCAGATGTTTCTGATGTAGGCAGCCAGGGCATTGTGTGTCAAATTGTCCACAGCCAAGGCAGTACCCGAATTCACTGTTGTGGCAGTCCCAGAGTCCCGTACTAGATCAGTCACAGGGGAGGGAGTTGCTGACTTGCTATGGATGCTGTCAGACGGAACATATTCGCAGGAATTGTCCTTAGGGAGGCAGTGTGCCCAGCAGGGAAGACACACCAGTGGGTTCGTATGTGCCGGGTTCATCTCAGTACCGACAGCGGCTTCCTGCAGTTTAGGTTTCCCGAGTGACAGACAGGGGAACGTTAGTTTAGTCGGTACGATAGCCGACAACGCAGAGTACTGGTGGACATGGCAGGATGGGGTTGCCCAGAGCGTATTCTCTTATAGCTTCCAGGGCACCAATCATGCTGGAGGATGTAGATATGCCTTCAGCGAGCAGAGGTACTTTCTGAGTGTGTAGGCTTGGGGCCATTTTCCTTATTGCATCTGTTGGGAGTTGGTGGTGGTTTTCTGCAGGTGATGTGCTGTGTTGAGGCAGTGGTTGAAGAGGATGTGAGGTTGGGATGAGTTGTAGAGCCTGTGTCTTTGAGATAGTTGGCCAATGTTTAGGATGCTTGACTTGTTTGACCATATCCTAGGAATGGTTTGGCTGACCATCTCGTATGCCTGTGTCGATTGAGATCGACGATTGGTTGTTTTGACCTTGAGTTGAATTTCGGGGGTAAAATTCCTTTAAGGGGGTAGAGTTATGAGATCCTGACCCGCTTTCTTTTTTAGCACTTTCGGACACGCATTATGTATTTTCGTTTGAACATGTTTTTATTGCTTTTGATAGATGATCGGGCTTAGATATGCATGCGGGGTAGGTTCCCGGGGCCGAGGGCTGTTGTGGCGTGAATTTCAAAATTTCAAAAAAAAATATATTTTGGAGACCTATAAATATTTGGAGTTAGATATTTTCCAAAACTTCTCCAACAAGTTTCCTATTTTCTCTCTGCCTTCTCTCTAAGTTCTCGAGGGCCTGGGGCTCAGTTTTCGACGATCAGACTGCCAATCCTTACTTTTGGCGTTTGGTCTACGCAACCATCCGATCAGAATTTGATTCCGGCAAAGCTCGATTTTGCACGTGATTCGAGGCGTCGAGTTTTGAACTCACCGAGGTAAGATTCTAGACCTGTATGTTGTATAAGGGTGCTATGGATAATCGGGTGTATTTTCACCGGTCGAATTGCTGTAGATCAGATCTTGTTTAAAAGTTGGGTTTTTGGGCTAAAAACCTATTTTTCGTCGATTTCGTGGATGGAATCTGGTGTCGGGAGTTTCTTTTGAGGTCTTGGTGTTAGGCCTAGGCGTGTGGATGTTCACGGGTGTTGATTTGGAGTTTGGAGGTTTCGATTCGGGGTTTGGAGGGCTGAACCCGTAGCTTAAAAAATGGTTTTCGCCGCTGTTCGGTCCACTAAACCATGAGGTTCGATCGACTGAAGCTTGGTTTTTGGGTTCGGTCGACTGGACCGAGGGGTTCGGTTTACTGAACCGTGTTCCATGGCGTTTTTGGCTTTTCCAGTGTGGTCTTCGGTCGATTAGGGGCTTGGTTCGATCGACTGAACCTCTGGGCTGTGTTTTGGTGGTTCTACGGTTGGGTTTTGGTTTCCGATTGGCGTCCTATGGTATTCAATTGATTAATTTATGGGAATTAGTTGATTCAAATACCTGTGGATTCCTTTTGGGGTTCGGTTGGTCGTGTGGTGGTTTGGAGGTGGTGTTGTGGCCTCGGGTGTTCAGTTTAGATGCTGTCCTCGACTGTGACGTGCATGGTTAGATGCGGGTTGTTGTGGCATGGTTGTGTGCAAGTTAGTTACGCTCGGGACGTGTAGGTCCATGGTGCGGTTTTAAGGTTTGGTTCTGGTGAGAATCGGTCTGAGGGAGGTCTGGGTGTTGATCTCTACATTAGATGTTGGTTGTCCCGGCGTGTAGATGGGTTGTTCGGGTGATCGGATGACGAGTGTGTGGCATGTGATGTCTTATTAAGTTTTGTGGTGTCATATGTGGGACATCGTGGTTATACATGCTTTGTGCCTATAGAACTGTGATAGTTTTA
Organism: Heliamphora ciliata; assembly: GCA_032360265.1. Taxonomy (NCBI): domain Eukaryota; kingdom Viridiplantae; phylum Streptophyta; class Magnoliopsida; order Ericales; family Sarraceniaceae; genus Heliamphora; species Heliamphora ciliata. Next base: position 19,143 of record JAUMHN010139928.1, read on the forward strand.
TCTTTGTGCATGATATGCTGGTGAGTGGCCTCTGTGCTCTTGTTGCCTTTAGGGCTTTGGGTTTTGTTATCTCGTTATATGAGGTTTCATCCCGTGGTTTAGGTATGTGTAGAGATACCTATTGATACGTAGAATTGTATCTGTATTGCAAATGTGGGGCGGGCATTGGTCCCTCGATGAAAGTCCGTAAATTGCATATGTGGGGCGGACAATGGTCCTTCGGTGAAAGTCCGTAAAATTGTCTATGAGGGCAGATATTGGTCCTTGGGTGAAAGTTCGTGAAGATATTTGTTGACCCTGGTCAACAAGGTATGCGATGAGGGCGGATAATGATCCTATGGTGAAAGTCCATGAAGATGTGTGTGTTGCACGAGTGGCGTGCGTTGTGTGTGTTATACGAGTAGCGTGCGTTGTGTGTGTTGCACGGATTGTGTGCGTTGCATAGATGGGGGCTGCGGTCCTTCGGTGAAAGTTCGAGAAGATACATAGATGGGTGCTGCGGTCCTTCGGTGAAAGTCCGAGAAGATTCATGGCTTGCATAAACTGCATTATGGGACGAATTGACCAATTTTCTTAAAACTGTATTATCGGCCTACAGGATTCAAAATACTGTATTAACGGCCTACAGGAGTCGTAATACTGGAATCGTTTTCAAGGCTCTGATGAGTCAAAAAATGATTTTTATCCTTGCTTTCCCATTGCTTGTGAAAATTATTTTTAATGGCTCTTGTGAGTCGAGATCTAAAACCGTTTTGAAACTATTTTCAAGGCTTAAAAGAGAGTCTAAATCTGCACTTCGATTTCCTAGCATGTTTTGTTTATATTGCATGCTTGTCTAGTTTTTGCTCAGCCTTGGCTCACGGTGTGGGATTTACTTTTCTTCAGGTACCGGTCACGCTGGTTGATCTGAAGGTGCTGGAGAGGTGGAAGAGTTATAGTCTTTCTTTTTGTTTCTATCCATATCGTGTATGCTTAATACATGTTTCTCGGTGTTGGAGCCATGTAATGTATGCCGTTTGGCGTTTATATATAATGCATGTATGTTTATTTTGAGAGTCTATTCTCGGGCTGGGTGTTGTGGTTGTTTATTTGTGGGTGTTTCATGTGGCTCGGAGTTTGAGGCGTGACATGGGAATGAGAAAGATCTTCAGTGGGCTTATGATAAACTTCACAGAGAAAGTTACAAAATATCCAAAGTTATCACGAAGCTGACATTGAAGGTTAAAACCTTAGAAAAGGAGAATTATGGCCTAAAATCAGAACTAACTAATTCTCAGGATTTGGTTTCTCAACTGAAAATTTTTAAATCCAAAATGACTGAGAAACTGGTTAGTTTTGATAAATAGAGAAATGAAGTTATTGAGTCGTGTGATTCTATCAAACTGAAGGTTTCTAATTTAGAACTGGAATTACAAAATTTGATAAATTTAAAATCCCTATTTGAGGCAAGTGATGCAAGAATCAAAAAGTTGAAATCTGAACTGTTAACTGCTAATACTACTCTTAGGAAATTGAATGCAGGATCCCTGAGTTTAGAAGAAATCCTAAGTGTCCAGAAAGTTTCTTTATATTGAACTGGGTTAAGACTCCCTTTAACAAAATGACTTTTTCGTATTTTTTTATATTTTTCTACTTTTCTAATGCCTCTAATTAAGAGAAGTCTAAAAAGAAAAAAAAATATCAAACCAAATTCTCAACCAAAAAAAAATGACCTTTTAAACATTTTAGACAAGCCTCAACTAAAACCTAGAAGAAAATAAACTATTCATTTTTCATTTTATCCCGATTCCATGATTCCTAATCTCACACCCCGCTCCCCCACTTAGTTATCCCTTATTTGGGAGATAACATGTGTGACTAGACAAATAGTCTGGAGGAGTTTTTAGGCAAACAAACATGGTATTGTGACATGCTCTGGACTAATAGTTCAATCTGACCTTCTTAACTGCCACTCACAACATGACCAGGGAAAATAAACCCCCTTACTAGGAACCTCCCCTTCAGCGATATAAAACTCATACTGGACACCTCCCATAACAGAATATAAAACCCATACCATGTGACCATACACAGACTAGATACTTGCAATAACTTGGCACTTTGAAATATAAGTATATCAGTAATATCATTCATCTTATATAGAGATGTTTCTTCAAAAAAAATATAGACAGCACATTTGAATTATCAATGCATTCAAAAACAAAAATGTTATGCTATTATTCACCAACACTCATGATTCAAAACATGGATATAGAAACATTTTAGAAGATTTCTCACACAATCATTGTTTAAAATAATAGCTAAGCACTCTTACCTAGTTTAGGCAAAACATACCCCACCTCCTCATAAGCGAGGCAAAGCTCTAACCTCCAACATCAAAACCCTCGGTGTCTAACAAGAAACCAAAATAATACGTCGTTGACGTAGGGCACCAACTCCTAATGTCAAAAGACAAAAGAAAGGTTTGGTTTTTCAAACGGGTTCTGTGGTTAATGGCTATAGCTCTACTCCTTTTAAAGATAAAAAAATCATCTCTTATAATATCTCACCAACCCTTTGGGTAAAAGGGTCACTTGTAAAGTTTAGGAAACTAAGACTAGAGGTCACAACCTCAAATTGCTCACTCATTAGACACTGTCCAGATTTCATGACAGTCAGGAGAAATTAACTTTAAAGTAGTTAAGCAACTCAAAATGCTCTAATTCTTGGATAGTAGGTAGTTTCAAATGTCCTCTAAGTGTATAATGAAGAATACTTTGTCATAAACCCATTATAAAATGGTGTTTTGACCTCTGTAAGAAATTGTGTCGAATTTTTCCATAGAGACAGATTCTTTCCATTAACTAAAATAAAATGTCAGAAACATTTTTCATGAAGAAGCCATTTCTGACAGAAGTCTCAAAAATATGGTTTTTGCCTCTTGAACAAAATGTGCCAGAAAGTGCACGAGTTTGGGAGACATCTATTTTCTAAAAACACGACCCGATTAAAACACTTCAAGTAAATTTTATAGGAAAACCAACATCCATATCTAATTTTGGACACAAAATTCAAGTTGAGATGATTTTTATAGAATTTACTAAAAATGTTTAAAATTGAGACTCGGTGTTGGAAAATCTTGGAGCGGAAACTTATAAGGGTTTATCTTGGTCCTTTGGCCATTTTTCATGCTAAGGGTCAAAATTTTTGGTATGGATCATACTTGGAATATGAATTACAAATTCTAGCAACCTTAAAATAAAGAAAACAACATGATTCATTTATCCAACCATCACAATCCCAACAAAAATTCTTCGGCTCATCTGAGAACTCTAGGCTCATCTTAGCCTATTTCAAACTTGTTTTCTTTCTGTGTTCTTTCTTGAGTTCTTTAAAAATAGAGATAAGAAGGCATTTTATTGAATGAAAAAGAGATTAGTTTAGAGAATTTCTTAATTGTCTTCTATAGGTCTTGAAGCTAGTAGAAAGACTTAAGCTATACACACCTTCTTCCTTTTCTTTTTCATTCTTTCTTCTTCTTCTTCTTCTTCTTCTTCATCTTCTTCTTTCTCTCTCTCTCTCTCTCTCTCTCTCCCTATGTGGCCAAACAACAAGGGGGAAATAGGAAGAGTGATGGTCTCTTCTATAGAAAAAGTCTTTTGAAGAAGCTTCTTTGAGAAACTATGTAACAACCCTACTCGGGCTCTAGTATTAGTGACAGATAGTTCATGAGGCCATTCAATACGGAGTAGGTTCAAAACCTTAACTCGAACCGAAAATCTTAAGTTCGGCCCGGAAACCCTAAAAAGGTCCAAAACACAGGCAACAAAACTTTATCACCCGGAGAGTCTCCTAACATTCTAAATAAAGTAAATATCATGAAATAATGAATTAAAAATAAGAAATCCTCATAAATAGGATAAAGTGACCGTTTTGCCCCTAATACAGCAAAAAGCCTTAAAAACCCAAATTTTGACATAAGGATACCCTAAATCAAGGATTTAAGTACAATTAAGTAGTAAAAGACAAAATAACATCTAAAATGTCAAAAATACCCCCTTAATGGCCGACAACCTTGGGAAGTGTGCCAAAAAGTGACTTTTTACTTTCTTTTTAGCTTTAAATGATGAGAAAGGTATTAAATTAAGC
>JAUMHN010140035.1:0-23254 GCA_032360265.1 Heliamphora ciliata
AAAAGAGCAGGAGCTCCCCACGGCGAAGTACTCGGGCGTATAAACCCCCTGTCTAGCAACTCCTGCAACTGTACCTTAAATTCACATAACTCAACGGGCACAAAATGATAAGACGGCATAGATATGGGAGCAGCTCCGGGAACTAGGTCAATAGAGAACTCTGCCTCACGGCTCAGTGGTAACTCAAACAGATCATCAGGGAAAACATCTGAGTAGTTGCATACCACCGGAGGTAACTCTCCTCGAACCCCAACCTCCTCGTCTAACATAAGAGCTGAGAAAAGGAAACCCAGATTGCCCTAGTTTCGCACATCACTGGGCAAAGACATCAAACCCTCATCTCGGTCTTCCACATAACATAAACAATCTCCCGTCGGTGTACAAATCGTTACCCTCTGTCGATCGCAATCGATAAAGGCACGATAAGTGGTCAGCCAATCCATCCCTAGGATGACATCAAACGTCGTCATGTCTAGAATGATAAAGTCAAACTCTAAACAATGACCGGCAACCTCCATAACACAGGATCTACAGACAAGACTCAACGTCACACTCCCACTGACTAGAGTCTCTACACTCAAGGTGCTACCCAACCAGTCCATTTGCAACCCCAATGTAGATGCGAAAGAAGAAGATATAAACGAGTGTGATGCTCCAGTGTCGATAAGAACACTTGCCCATGATCTGAAGACTAGAAGAGTACCTCTGATCACGGAGGTGGTAGCGACAACATCGGGTACGACCGGTGCTTTGGATGAACTAGGATCTATAAGAACATAAGCTCTGGTTGGCCCACAGCGGCCCTACACTGCCGACTGCCTGCCCGATTGCACTGAAGCTCCTCCCTCTATAAAATGGGACGTCTGAGCTCTAGACTATGAATACATCTGTCTCCCCTGGCCTGATGGAATAGCTGGTGCGCCTGCTGTACTCCGCACACTCCCTCCTTAGGGGCAGTCCCTACGGATGTGCCCAGACTGGCCGCACTCAAAACATACCACTGGCCCTCTTCCCAGAGCCTGCGACTGCTACTGTGCCTGTACAGGCGCTGCACTCTGGCACTCTGCCGCACGATGCCCTAGCCATTGGCATCTATGACAAACAAGCGCTCTCTAATCCAACCTTCCCGTTGAAGCTACGGGTGGCGCGGATGTAGAAGACTGTGGCGGATACGATCCCACTGGATGAGAACTCGGACCATATGTCCGTCGATGCTTGTCCCTGCGTCCCTAAAACTGTGAGCGTCCCCCATCTGACTGACCCCTGCTGTCCCTGTCTCTGCGCGTCTCATTCAGAGTATCCTCCACCTTCATGGCAGTCTCCACCAGCTCTGTAAAGACCTGCATCCTAAGCGCTGCTACTCTGTCACAAATAGCGGGCCTCAAACATCTCTTGAATCATTTTGCACGAAACTCGTCAGTAGGTACGATCTCCTATGAAAACCGAGGTAGGCTAGTAAACTCAGCCTCATACTCAATCAGAATCATCGTTCCCTGCGTCAAAAATAGGAAGCCCTCTCTGCAGCGATCCCTCAGAGTCGCTGGAAAGTATTTCTCTAGAAATACCTTCGTGAATGCCTCCCAAGTGCCTGTCACTGTGGTCTTGGCGAACTTCAACCACATATGAGCACTCCCTCTCAACTAGAAAGCGGCACATATAACCCTCAGATCATCTTCCTCAATCTGAAGCGAATCAAGGATCCTGGTAACTAGCTCCAGCCATTCTGTGGCGACCGTGGGATTGGGATCCCCAGAAAAGGTAGGAGGGTCCAGACGGCGAAACTCACGCATCGCAACCGTCACCCTCGGCTCAGGTATGGTCTCCCTCCCCTAGTGGCCTCAGCCAGTTGCCGGATGGAGCTGACCATCTCACGCAACAGATCTCCCTCAGCAACAGGTCCTTGGGGTGCATTAGCATCCCCAGCATCCTGGACTGGAACATCCCTTCAGCCAGAACCACGGCCACGGCCTCGACCACGGCCTCGTCCTCCCCGCATGGACATAACTCTAGACAAAAGCAACATAACAGGATAAGAATCCATAAAACATGTTATTGCTAATGTTAGACATATAAAGATGCTAACACTTAGCCACTTAATATCATGTCATCTCATATCTGACATACCGAGGAGAACTAACAAGAAAGACTCGTCCATCTAGATAACCTACACAGATTTCTTGCTAGAAATCACGTCCGCGAAATGCGTCTCTAACATGGCTCCCAAGTATGTGAATCCAAACGCCCGAACACAAGACTAATACATCCTAAGGTCCAACCTCCATACCTACTTATACACCACAAGCTATCATGCTATGTTAGAAAAACGCTGTAACACATGCAATCAAGCACACATACATCCTCACAAGGTGATGAACCCACTTTCCCATGGCTCATAGGTATTCGAACCCAGAGCTCTGATACCAAGTTGTCATGCCCCAAACACCAAGGTCACGCAAAAGCCCACCAAAACACCCATTTTAGAAAATAGGTTTTACAGTTGGAAATCAAAGCATACAACATTTGGATAAAAGATCCCCACAGTTCAACTCTCATAAACTAGAAACACGCATCTCATACATGAATATGTATGTCGCCCCGAGACGTACAAAACCATCCATCACAGGCGTTACATGTAAAAGTACATGTACAAAAATAGAAAAAACTACAACAAGTCTTCCATCACCTCTACAACTAGGTCAACTCCTCATGCTCACCTGAAAAGGTTTTACAGTAAAATCTCACAGCGTGAGCCGAAGCCCAATAAAATATAGACAATAAAACTGTAAAGTAGGCTATGCAATTACACACACACGGGCTCAACCACATGAGCCAAAAAGGTTTTCCTTCCAAAATCACAAGTTTTCCATCAGACTATCACGAGTCTCAAAAAGGTTTTATCTAATAAAACTCCACATTTTTCATCCTTCAAACTATGTATATCATCCTAATAGATATCATGCCATAGTTAAGGAAAAACTGTAAATAAACAATAAGCTCCACTCAGGCCACTCAGCCGAGGAGAAAGATATAAATGTAGTCCTATGTACTGACTCTGCCATATCGACAAAGGTAACAACTATAGATTCTCGTCTATTACCCTAGACCCGTAGGCTTAGTAATGACAAGTTCTACACGGAGTTACAACAACAACGCCATTAAAGGAGGCAATCGACTTAGTTTACAGGGTCACACCTGAGGGCACTAAGCACCCACACAACCACTTAGTTTATGGGATCACAACCCGAGGGCACAAAGCACCCGCCAACCTCGTTTATGGGGATTAACCCGAAGGCACATAGGAACCTACTCTATGCACGTTTTTGGACTTACACCAAGGAGCAATGGAAGTCCAACTCAACACACCCACTGTCACGGTATATCTATGGAGAACATTTTAAAACCCACCGTAGCTCAACTACGAAAACCTGTAAAAAGATTTATACAACACATGTATAAAAAGAGATCCAATCCATCAAAATGGAGATCCGAAACCATTTCCAACGAAACATTTAAAAGGTGAGACTGAACCCCGCAGGTTAGCTCCAAACCTCCAAAAAGACGTTTTTCACCATTTTAACAAAACACCCCATTTTCAAACAATGGATACCACATACCCGAAACATGTATACAACTGAGAAAAGGCGTAAAAACTCCACTTTTACCCAAAAACCACGGTTACACACGAAATCACATTTGATGTATTTTCTACCCGGTGAAAACACGTATAATGATATATATCACCCTTATACGGTAGTAGGATCTAGAATCCTACCTCAGAGAGTCAAGAACTCGACGTGTCAAAACTGAACGGCGTCAGAACGAGAATATGACCGGATGGATGTGAAGCCCTCGACTCCGATAGCAAGGATCCACAAAGGAACCAACTTAAAACCAAGCCCCGGGCCCTCAAAGCTAGAGAGAAGGCAAAGAAAAGGGAAACTTAGGTCTGAAGAAAAGTTTTTCCTCAAAAGCACTGCCACTAGAGCTTTTGTAGAAAACCAAAAAGTGCACTATTCAGCCGACCGAACTCAACAAAACCTGTTCAGTCGACCGAACTGGACCCTCCAGTCGACCGAACTCAACAGCAGAGGCGTACTGGAATTTTTTACTATTTTGAGGCTCAAAAACTAACGCAACCAACCTAAATAAGGTCCGAAAAGCATAAAATACACTTACACATGCTGTTCTACAACTTTAAAGCATAAGCCATGCATCGATGCTATTCATATACTGAAAGTAACACATCAAATATATAAATAACCTAAAAGATAAAGGTCGTGGTCTCACATACTGGGGGTGTAGGTGTAATATACCCTTTTATTTTTTTAATAACTGAGATTAAAAATACATATAATCTTAGTTTATATGAAAAACTAAGATTAAAAATTTTCCTTATTTTTTTAAGCATGCTTTAATAAGACACTGAAATCTTTATCTATTATTATAGTAGTGAAAGTGGACTTCCAGAGCCTGACCTGAATCTTGCAAGACTTAGCAGTCAATATGGGTTGATCACAAAGGAAGGCACCACATGAAGCATCATGGTACTTGTCGAACCTAAGGGTACGGAGTGTCCCGACATCCAAGGAGGAGGCTAATTGCCGAGCAACAGAAGTCTGGATTAAGACAATAAGGAGGCAGCAAGCACCTGCAAAGGCTTGTTATTAGTGCAACCAGCACGGGCATAGGAGAAAACAATGCCCAGTAAGAAATGAAGAGGGCAATCAAGACAAATCACGCAAGAACAATAAGGATCTCATGCATACAGAACCTTAACCACTGGACGGCAGGAAGAAACAATTGAGAAAATAGAAGGCTAAATCAGTAGTCTATTTTAATTGCAATTAACCCGAACATAAGAGGTCACATTGTCCACGTTTGAAGCAGGGGAAGTTTGAAAAGCCATCACTCAACCGGAACCAAAGGCACCAGGGAGGCGTATGCAATGGAGTAAGGCTGGAGAACGCTAGGAATGGTAACAAAAATCGACCAACGGGAGGAAGGATCTTTTCTTTGTAAGAGGAAGAAATGGAGGATACTCAAGTTATACAAGGTATATTCGTGTTGTTCAATACCTTAGTGAAAGTATTATTTGATTCTGGAGCATTCCATTCTTTCATATTTTTTGCCTGTATGCAATCTTTACTTTTGGAACCTGAATCGTTAAATCAAACCTTAAGTGTCGTTACACCTTCGGGAGATCACACTTAAGTAGACTCCGTTTCTAGGACACGCACATTGAGAGTAATAGACACCCATATGTCATGTGACCCACAAGCCATGGATTTTAATGGTTACGATGTGATTCTTGATATGAATTGGCTCTCAAGACATCAAGCCATCATCAACTATAAACAAAAGAATATATGGGCACAAGCAGAAGATGGAACCATCGTACGAATCCAAGGTAAACGACGCAACACCATGACCCCAAGTAACACGAAGGTGTGTAGATCAAGTAACTTAATGAGAAGATTAGCTTGTATACTCGCCAGTACGAACGCCCTGTCAGCTACCAAGTTATCACGGGTTGTATACGAATACGAGGATGCATTTCCAGAGGAATTGTTTAGACTCTCACCATATCGAGAGATTGAGATTTCTATTGAACTCTAACTAGGCTCCACACCGATTTTGATCGTAGCACACAGGATGGCTCCCGCCGAACTGAAAGAATTGAAGGATCAACTTCAGGAGTTGCTTAGTAAGGGTTTCATTTGCCCAAGCACATCGCCATGGGGAGCACCAACATTGTTCGCCAAGAAGAAGGATGAAACTCTATGACTCTGTATTGATTATTGACAACAGAACAAAGAGGTAATTTAGGATCAATGCCACAAGAAGAGCTCAGTAAAGATCTGAGATCACTAAAGGAAGATGCTTCGAGAGAAAAACGAACTCTATGGCAGCATTTCGAAAGTGAGAAAACCAAATTGAGGATAAGAACGCGTAACGCAAGTAAACCATCCACAACCTTTCACACGAAAAAGTACGGGATGAAGTTTTAAGGACGAAATTTATTTTAAGGGGGTAGATTACAAGAACCCGGTTCTAAACTCTAGTATTAGCGATGGTGAACCCATAAGGTTTTAGGTTGCCAAAAGGTTAGAAACCTTAATTCAATCTGAAACCATAGAGACACTCGAGAGGTAAAACCCTAATGAACAAAGAAAACCTCTAACATCCTAAAATTATCTAACTATCATGAATTATTAATTAAAAAATCATAAAATCCAAAAAAAATGATAAAATTACTATTTTGCCCCTAAGATACAAGAAAGTCTTTAAAAACCCAATATTTTGCACTTGGGCACCCTAAATCAAATTAAGAAAAAGATGTGCAAATCAAGCATCATTTTGTCCCAAAAATATTGAAACAAGTAATATTAATAATAATATAAGATTTTAAGCCAAAAAATTAAATAAATCATTATTAAAACTCTTACATACAAAATAAAACCAAAATGACATATCTAGTCAAAATAACTTAAAATGACTTAATTGCCTACACGTAATTAATTAAGTTTTTTTTAAGTTATAATAAACTGAAAAAATAATAAAATAATCGTAAACGTACTAAAATAATTCATTTTAACAGGTAAAAAGACTAAAAAGATACGTCAAATTAATTTTTAATGCACTTTTTTGGACATTGTAGTACCGAAACATTACTAAACAAACAATTAAAGCAAAATTCAGAACATTGAGCCACCCAAACAGCTGCCAGCCGAATTCCCTCTGAAATTTCTAATCCCAAATTTCTTAAATAAAGAACCACTAAGCCATGCAACTAATGAAATTTAAATAAATTGAAAAATGGCCTTAAAACCACCATTATGATCTCCATTCATTCTTTGCCTATAAAACCAAAGCCTTGGCCCCCATTTTCTTCTTCACCATTTCGGCGAGAGAGAGAGAGAGGAAAGCAAAAACATTTCTTGAGAGTTCAAGGGAAGAAAGAAGAAGAAGAAAGAAGAAGAAGAAGAAGAAAGGAGGAGAATGAAGGAGAAGGTGCTTAGGAGGTCTTGGGATGCCTAGAAGACTCATAAAGCTAAGTCCATCCAACCTTCCACCTTAGGATCCACCTACAGGAAAGAAAATCTCTAAACTTACTGATCTTCCCCACCTTAAAGTCCCTTTAACTCATCTCTAAATACAAAATCAAAAAATGATACTCAAATCACATGCTAAAAAGGCGTAATAGCAAGATTTAGGGACTATTTTGAAGTTTTGCAATTTGCTATGTGTTTTTATGTTGATCACTTTGGGTTTCATGAAATATTTAGGTTTTGGAGTTTTGATATTTGAGTATACAAACCATGCATGCAAAGAAAATGAGCTAAAACAGGGCATGCACCATGCTAGGATGCTAGATCAGAACATTGTATGAGATTTGAAATTTTTAGCTCTCTGTATTGATTTTTGAGAAATAATAACTAATTCTAGAAAAATCCTCTGAGGGTGTGCTTTATGTTCAAACTTAGATTTTTGTGGTATATTTCATCTAAAATTAGTTTAAACTGATTTGAATGCATGAAACTCGAGATGTGGCTTTCTTACCAAAACATGTCTTTTTCAGATCAGTTTGTGTTGCAGAGTAAGAACCGTATTTTTAAACGTGAACTGAGCTTAGGTGTCCTCTTAAAAGTTGTAACCAATATGTTTATCTAGCTACTCACAAACAATGAGCATCTTTTGTTGATATTTGAATGGTCAAAACACCTCTGAAACTCTCTGCTCATGTTTAGTGATCAAAATGGCTTTTGTCACATATTTTTATGTAGCCCAAAATCTCTGTTTTTAATGACCTATTCCAAAAGTAGTCTTCATGAAAAATGTCAAAGACATTTCAATCTTGATTCTGTCCAAAATTAGGTCCATTAGCCTCTATTTGGTCCCCCAAATGAGTTTTAAACTCTCTATAGTTTCTGTTGAAAACCCAACTCTACTGAGTGTTATAATGTTAACTGAACCCATTTTCTAAATTGTGCTATATATCCAATATTTTCTTTAGAACCATGCTGAGAAGTCTTTATGAGAATTATAGAGGACATATTGAACTAAAATATATCCAAAATTGAGCTTGAAATGACCTGTTTTGATGCCCCAAACCCTAGACAAACTGAGACCCATTTTGAGCAAATTTCTAAGTAAAGCTGAACCGTTTTCTCTTGCGAAGGCCAAATCATCTAGTTGCTTTATGATTTAGCAAAAGTGTTCTTCATGACAATTGTAGAGAATATTTTTTTGTCTAGTTTGTGACAAAAAACGAGAGGCTAAGTCTAAGTTTAAGTACCTCAAAATGTTCCTACAATTTACAAATAAGTAGTTAAAAGTTAACTAATTAAGTTTTAAGTGTTTGGTTAAGCATGCCCTTGTTTTGAAATGATTTACATGATTTATTTGATTTAAAATGTGTGAATAATAATTTAATGTCATTATATGGTGAAAAATGACCTTATCATGAGATTAGAACCATGCTTTTAAAAGTTGAACCTTACGCTTTGAGTTGTTGTGCCCATGCTTTAAGTAGTTATACCACATACTTTAAATGCTTGCACGTCATGTTATGTTGAGTTGTACATCTTGCCACATTTAATTGCATATCATGCTATGGTTAGTTGTAGATCGGGATATATGTTATACCATGAGCATTGTCATATTGCATCCTAAACATCTTGGGGTCCATCTTGTACAAGTCAGTACCGTTGTGTTTGTTAGGGTTGGTATACTGAAAATCATGTTTTTAGTATTTAATTTTATTTTTAATAAAATTAATATTCTATTTTATGATAATCTTTGTGAGCAATGTATGTGTATCATTTTTCATATTATGCATGAATGTTCAATATTTTGTATAGTATTTAATCTGGTGTGTAGAGTACGGCTTGCATACAGAAGATCAGATTTTAAGTTTTTGCAAAATATAAGTTTTATGTTCACCGTTTAGATGGAAATGGACATACCATCGGTACGACTATAGCACAAAATTTTAGTAGGCCTGTTGTGAGACCTTGTACTGCTTTATTTTTGATATATATACATGTTAACGTGTTTCTTTCATGTTATGTATATCATCGATGCATAGTTTATGCTTTAGAGTTATAGAACAACATGTGTAAATGTGTTTTTTGCTTTCTCGGACCTTGTTTAGGCTTGTTTGGTTGGCCTTTGGACAAAAAAATCGAGACCAAAATAGTAGGCTGTCACACAGTAGTTCGGTCGACTCGATTGGTATGTTCTGTAGACTGGACTAAAGTTTTTGGGTTTGGTCAACTAGACAAGGGGGTTCGATTGACTGGACTGGGCGGTGGCACGCTTTCTGAGAGCCTTCAGTCGATTGAAGTGGCCTCTTCAATCGACTGAACTGCCTTTTTGACGAGCCAATAAGTATTCCAAGGGCTGTGACGTTTGGGAAAAAGCTTTTTCTACCATTCTCTCTGCCTTCTCTGTAAAATTTTGTGTTGACCGAGCCTAGTTTTCAACGATCAGCTTGTGGATCCCTGCTATTCATGCTGCTACCTTCATGTTCGACCGATCAGATTCTTTTTCTGACGTGGTTCGGATTTCGAGGCATCGAGTTTTGACTTGCTGAGGTAGAATTCTTGACCCTACTGTTGTATAAGGGTATTTTATGTAATTATATGTGTTTTTACCATGTAGAAAATGCATAAAATGTCATATTTGTGTTTAAACCTTATTTTACGGGTAAAAAGCATATTTTTTGCTTTTCTTGGTTTATTACTGTATCTGACATGTGGATGTATGATTTTCAAAAGGTGGTTTTCAAAATGGTGGTTTTGTGGAGCATGGTGGTTTTTGAGAAAAAAATCTCGACACTTTTGTGTTTTGGAGGTTTGGAGCTAACCCATAGGGTTGAGTCTCATTTTTGAAACATTTTGTTAAAAACAGAGAAAAACATTTTGAAATATTTTTGTTTGATCTCCATGTTGATGGATGGGTCTAAATACATGTGTAATGTATTTTATGGAAATATTTTCGTAGTTGTGCTACGGTATGGTTTTCTGAAATGATTCTCTAGATATACCGGGATAGCGAGTATTTGGCACGAGTTGCCCTCGGTGGATGTTCGAAAATGTGCAGACTGTAGGTACCTTTGTCATTCGGGGTAGTTCCCGTAAAGAAGGTGGTAGGTGCTCTTTTTCTTCGGTGTTAGTCCGTAAAGTTAGCTTTGACGTTATGATGCTCCGTATAGAACCCGCCATTACCTAACCGGTCCTATGATGTTTAGGGATTGGATAAGGGGCAGGAGTCTATAGTTGTTTCCTCTGTCCCCTTGTGACGGAGTCAGTACGTGAGATTCATTTTATCTTTCCTTGGTGTGTGATCCGAGTGAAAAAATGACGTTTTGGTTACTATTTTTTTTCAACTGTAAAATATTGTTTTGCATTGTATAAATGCTTATTTGTAGAGGGAAAACTGTTTTGGAGGTTGTGGGGAAACTTGGGATTTTAAGACGTAAAACCTTTTTGGCTTATGGTTGAGTTCGCTTCCATTATATGATTGCATATCCTGCTTTACAGCTTTATAGTCTGTTTCTATTGGGCGTCAGCTCACAATGTGAGATTTTGTTGTAAAACCATTTTTAGGTTTGGAGGTTGACGATCATGAGGAGATGATCTAGTGATACCTGTGGTGGCGGAGGACTTTTTTAGTTTTTCTTTTGTATGCCTGCTTAAAGGCATGTTTTGTATGCCTTTGGGCGATATAAGTATTCTGGTTGAATCTGTATGTCTTTTTCTTATGAGAGATATTTTCGGGGTATTCCTCTGATTTTAATAGGTGGTTTTAATGACATAAAACTCTATTTTACTAAAACTGGTGTTTAGTAGATTTTCACGTGACCTTGGATTTTGGGGCGTGACAACTTGGTATCAAAGCTCTAGGTTCAAATACCTTAGAGCCATGGAAAAAGAGTTTATCACCTAGTGAGGTTGATTAATGATGCTTGCTTGCATGTGTATAAGTAGTTTTATAAGATGCTGTTAGCTTTTTGAGCATAACTATTGTGTATGTGTGGGAATGGAGGCTGAATCTTAGGATTCATGAGTCTTACCTTAGGGCATTTGGAATAACAGATTTGGAATCCAAGTTAGAAACGCGTTTGGCTGACATGTTTTCTAGCAAGAAATCTGAATAGGTTATGTAAATGGACGAGTCTGTCTTGTTGATTCTCCTTGGTATGTGAGACGCGTTGAAATGACTTAAGTGGCTACGTGATAGCATGCTTATGTGCATTATGTGTTGTTAGTAATAACAAGCTGTAGGAAAGTTTATCCTGTTACCTTTCTTTCTATTGAATTATGTCCACGCGGGGAGGACGGGAACAGGGTCGTGGCCATGGCCGTGACCGAGGTCAAGCATTTGTTCAGGTTCTAGAGGAGGGAGACGTTCATACCCCACAGGAGATGCTTATCACCATGAGAGCTAAGGCTGAGGTATCTAGGGCTGGAGTGAGGGCTCCCAAGCCAAGAGCCTCTGTGGCTGTGAGGAAATTTCAACGGTTAGATCCTCCGACCTTTTTTAGGGAGCCGGACCCCAAGAGTGCTACTGAGTGGTTGAAAGTGACCACGGCTATCTTCGATACTCTAGATATCAAGGAGGATGCTTTGCGGGTGAAGTTGGCTGTGTTCCAACTGTGGGAAGATGCCTGAGAGTGGTGGAATTTTGCCAAGACCACGGTGGAGGACACGTGGGCCGCTTTCACGAGAGTCTTCTTGGAGAAGTATTTCTCGAGATCTTCGAGAGATACATATCGAGAGGAGTTCCTCTCCCTTGTTCAGGGGAGCCTTTCTGTGGTCCAATATGAGGTTAAGCTCGCGAATCTATCACGATTTGCAGTTGAGATGGTATCTACGGAGGAGTTACGCACTAGGAGGTTTGAGAGGGGCCTTTGACCTGCCATTAAGGACAGGATTGTAGCTCTGGGTTCGGATGTGTACATCGCATTGGTGGAAGCCGCTATTCGAGTGGAGAACTCGCTGGCAGACAGCCGCAGAGTTAGAGAGAGTGGGAGTCAGCAGGGCAGTGAAGATGCACAGTTCCAGAGGCGCGAGAAAAAGTGCCAGAGGTCATCTTGACCTAGTTCTCATTTTGTTGGCTCGTATTAGCAGTAGTCGTCCACACCTACACCATCAGTGGCCTCAACAGGAAGGCCAGAGCAAAGAGAGATGATTTGTTACCGATGCGGACAGCCAGGACATCGTTCAGTTGAGTGCCCGCAAGAAGGGCCAGATCCAGAGTTCAGCGTCTGTCTAGTCACAGGTGAGAGACCTACCTATATGCTTTGGGTGTGGTCAGTCCGGACATATTCGCAGAAACAGTGCCCGGAAAAGGAGTGTCCAGGGTGGGCCTGGTGCACCGTTGCTCCATCGGCACAGAGATGGCATACTCCACAACAACCTAGGGCCTAGACGTCTAGGTTTGCAGAGGGAGGTACCTCAGCACAGTTTGTGAGGTAGCCGACTACTCAGGGATATGGTGGGCAGACCAAACCACCATAGGCCAGGGCTTATGTTCTTGCTGATCATGGTGCTTCCAAAGCACTAGTTACATCTGATGCTGTAGCCAATCCAGCCATGATCAGAGGTACTCTTCTAGTCTTTAGATCATGGGCCAGTGTCCTCATCGACACGGGAGCATCGCATTCTTTTATCTCTGCTATTTTTGCATCTACTTTGGGATTGAAGGCAGACTTGTTGGATAGTGCATTGAGTGTAGAGACCCCAGTCAGTGGGAAGGTGATGTTGAGTAGAGTTTACAAATCTTGTGAGTTAGGAGTCGCCGATCATTGTTTAGAGTTTGATTTTATCATTCTAGACATGACCACGTTTGACGTCATCCTAGGGATGGACTGGCTGACTACCTACCGTGCCTTTATAGATTGTGAGAGACGGAGAGTATCGATCTGTACACCTGATGGTGACTTCTTTTACTTTGTGGGTGATCGGGATGAGGGCTTGATGTCTATGCCTGTTGTCACTTAGGTTAGAGGGGACTTGGGGTTCCTATTTTCTGCTCTCAGGTTGGATGAGCCAATTAGAATTCGGGGGGAGTTACCTCATGTGGTTTGCGACTATCCATATGTCTTTCCTGATGATCTGTTTGAGTTTCCACCGAGCTGAGATGTGGAGTTCTCTGTTGATCTTGTTTCGAGAGCTGCTCCCATCTCTATGCCGTCATATTACTTTGCGCCGGCTGAGTTGCGAGAACTCAAGGTGCAGCTGCAGGAGTTACTCGACAAAGGGTTTATCCGTCCGAGTACTTCGCCGTGGGCAACTCTAGCGCTTTTTGCAAAGAAGAAGGATGGGACTTTGAGACTGTGGATAGACTATAGGAAGTTGAACCAGGTGACGGTGAAGAATAGGTATCCTATACCGAGGATTGACGACTTATTTGATCCGCTGAAGGGGCTGCGCTGTTTTTGAAAGATTGATTTGAGGTTAAGGTATCACCAGCTGAGGATTAGGGACGAGGACATAGTGAAGACTGCTTTTCAGACTCACTATGGTCACTACGAGTTTTTGGTTATGCCGTTCGATTTGACAAACGCTCCTGCTATATTTATGGGTCTGATGAACCGTATCTTCCATCCGTATCTAAATAGTTTTGTGGTCATCTTCATGGATGATATCCTTGTTTATTCACCCACGAGGGAGATGCACGAGGAGCACCTGCATGCCGTACTTCAGCATTTGAGAGAACATCGCTTGTATGGGAAGTTCGAGAAGTGTGAGTTCTAGATGACAGAGGTGAGATTCCTTAGCCACGTGGTGTCGAAGGATGGCGTATCAGTGGATTCGTCGAAGAATGATGCCGTGATGGATTGGCAACGGCCGAGGAGCGTCTTTGAGATTCGTAGATTTTTGGGTCTGGCAGGTTATTATCGGCAGTTTGTGAAGGACTTCTCTAGGCTCGCGACACTGATGACGCGTCTGACGCAAAAGGGAGTCAGTTTTGTGTGGAGTGAGTCCTGTGAATCAGCTTTCCAGGAGCTAAAGAGAAGATTGACCAGTGCACCAGTGCTGATTATTCCTGAGCGGGGTTTAGGCTACATCGTATACTGCGACGCAACACATGATGGTTTGGGCTACGTTCTGATGCAAGGAGATAAGGTGGTAGCTTATGGATCGCGGCAGTTGAAGACACACGATAAGAACTACCCGACACACTATCTTTATGGTGAGCGTTTCGAGGTCTTCTCTGATCACAAGAGCTTAAAATACTTGTTTTCACAGAAGGACTTAAATCTTCGCCAACGACGATGGATGGAGTTGTTGGAGGACTACGACTTCGATTTATAGTACAATCCGGGGAAGGTAAACGTCGTAGCTGACGCACTCAGTAGGAGTTCTCACGGTTCATTAGCTTCTGTGGCTATGTGTGGGACATGCTTGAAGACATTGGGGAGTTTGATTTGTGTCTCAGGGAGACAAGGGGAGGTGTGACCCTATATTTAGTAGCTTCACAGCCCGCATTGGTTGCACGCATGTTAGAGGCTTAGCGGACCGATCAGGAGGCTCTGATGATACGGGACCATATTACCAGTGGGAAAGATATAGTAGGATAGACGATGGGTTTAGATCAAAGTTTAAGGTTGTCAAGGCGTCAGTTTGTGCCCGAGTCGTGCCGTGCTGAGATGCTACATGAGTTTCATCATTCACGTCTTGTAGTGCATCCAGGAGGCACGAAGATGTATCATGATTTGCGCAGTCAGTTCTGGTGGACGGGAATGAAGAGGGACGTGATTCGATTTGTGTCTCTGTGCCTTACTTGTCAACAAGTAAAGGTAGAACACCAGCGACTGGCAAGATTGTTATAGCCGTTACCTATATCTGAGTGGAAGTGGGAGAATGTCACGATGGATTTCGTATCGGGACTTCCTCGATCACCGGCAGAACATGATGCTGTTTGGGTTGTGATTGATAGGTTAACGAAGTCTGCGCACTTCGTCCCTATTCGAGTGATAGATCCAGTGGACAGATTGAGCAGATTGTACATCCGGGAGATAGTTCGACTACATAGAGTACCTGTGACTATTGTTTCTGATCGAGACCCACGCTTTACATCGCACTTTTGGCAGAGTCTTCAGGAGGCTGTGGGGACTAGCTTGACTTTTAACATAGATTTTCACCCACAGACCGACGGTCAGTCTGAGAGGACCATCAAGATTTTGGAGGACATGTTGAGAGCTTGTGTGCTTGATTTTTGGGGTTCTTGGGAGGATCATTTATCATTGGTAGAGTTTGCATACAACAACAGCTATCAGTCCAGTATTGGGATGGCACCATATGAGGCTCTGTATGGTAGGCCATGTAAATCGCCGGTGTGTTGGACAGAGGTGGGTGAGACCACTGTTTTGGGACCCGACTTAGTACGGGAGACGACGGAGTAGATTGTCGTGATTCGTCAGCATTTGGTGACATCTCTGAACCGCCAGAAGAGTTATGCGGATCAGAGGAGGAGACCGTTAGAGTTTGCAGTAGGGATCATGTGTTTTTTAAGGTCTCGCCACGCAGAATGTTGATGAGATTTGGCCGTCGTGGGAAGCTATCACCACGTTTTATTGAACCCTTTGAGATTTTGAAAAGGATTGGGGTGGTAGCATACCGTCTAGCCTTGCCGCCTCAGTTAGCATTTGTGCACAATGTCTTTCACATTTCTATGCTTCAGAAGTACGAGCCTGATCCTTCGCATGTGTTAGATTGGGCAGAGCTATGGGTTGATGAAGATATCACGTATGAGAAGCGTCCAGTGAAGATCCTAGATACGAAGGAGCAAGTGTTACGGGGGTGAACAAATTCTTATGTCAAGGTTTAGTGGCTTCATCACGAGGTTGAGGAAGCGACTTAGGAGCTTGAGTTTGGGGTTCGTGCTAGATACCCGGAGTTGTTCACCTCATGACCTTGTAGTGAATTTCAGGGGCAAAATTCCTTAAGGGGGGAGAGTTGTGAGACCCTGTACCACTTTATTTTTTATATATATACATGTTGACGTGTTTCTTTCATGTTATGTATATCATCGATGCATGGTTTATGCTTTGGAGTTGTAGAACAACATGTGTAAATGTGTTTTATGCTTCTTGGACCTTGTTTAGGCTTGTTTGGTTGGCCTTTGGATAGAAAAATTGAGACCAAAATAGTAGGCTGTGACACAGCAGTTCGGTCGACTAGACTGGACTGATGTTTTTGGGTTCGGTCGACTGGACTGAAGTTTTTGGGTTCGGTCAATTGAACTGGGCGGTAGCGCACTTTTCGAGAGCCTTCAGTCGACTAAAGTGGCCTCTTTAGTCGACTGAACTGCCTTTTTGATGAGCCTATAAGTATTCTAGGGGCTGTGACGTTTCGGAAAAGGCTTTTTCTTCCATTCTCTTTGTCTTCTCTCTACAATTTTGTGTTGACCGAGCCTAGTTTTCAACAATCAGCTTGTGGATCCCTGCTATTCACGCTGCTAGCTTCGTGTTCGACCGATCAGAATCTTTTTTCGACGTGGTTTGAATTTTGAGGCTTCGAGTTTCAACTCGCCGAGGTAGGATTCTAGACCCTACTGTTATATAAGGGTGTTTTATGTAATTATATGTGTTTTCACCGGGTAGAAAATGCATGAAATGTCATATTTGTCTTTAAACCTTGTTTTATGAGTAAAAAGCATATTTTTCGCTTTTCTTGGTTTATTACCATATATGACATGTGGATGTATGATTTTCAAAAGGTGGTTTTGAAAACGGTGGTTTTATGGAACATGGTCGTTTTTGATAAAAAAAAATCTCGACACTTTTGTGTTTTGGAGGTTTGGAGCTAACCCATAGGGTTGAGTCTCATTTTTTAAACGTTTTGTTAAAAACGGAGAAAAATATTTTGAAAATTTTTTTTTTGATCTCCATGCTGATGGATGGATCTAAATACATGTATAATGTATTTTATGAAAATATTTTCATAGTTGAGCTACGGTATGATTTTGTGAAATGATTCTCTAGATGTACCGGGATAGCAGGTATTTGGCACGAGTTGCCCTCGGTAGAAGTTCAAAAACGTGCGCAGTGTAGGTACCTTTGTCCTTCGGGGTAGTTCCCGTAAAAAAGGTGGTCGGTGCTCGTTCCTTCGGTGTTAGTCCGTAAAGTTAGCTTTGAAGTTATGGTGCTCCGTATAGAACCCGCCATTACTTAACCGGTCCTATGATGTATAGGGATTGGGTAAGGGGAAGGAGTCTATAATTGTTTCATTTGTCCCCTTGTGACGGAGTCGGTATATAAGATTCATTTTATCTTTTCTCGGTGTGTGATTCGAGTGGGAAAATGACGTTTTGGTTACTGTTTTCCTTCAACTGTAAAACGTTGTTTTGCATTATATAAATGCTTAGTTGTGGAGGGAAAACTGTTTTGGAGGTTATGGGCAAACTTGGGGTTTTATGACGTAAAACCTTTTTGGCTTGTGGTTGAGTTCGCTCCCATTATATGATTGCATATCTTCCTTTACAGCTTTATAGTTTGTTTCTATTGGGTTTCGGCTCACGATGTGAAATTTTGTTGTAAAATCATTTTCAGGTTTGGAGGTTGATGATCATGAGGAGATGATCTAGTGATACCTGTGGTAGCGGAAGACTTTTCTAGTTTTTCTTTTGTATGCCTACTTGAAGGCGTATTTTGTATGCCTTTGGGCGATATAATTATCCCTATTGAATCTGTATGTCTTTTGCTTATGAGAGATATTTTCGAGGTATTCCTCTTATTTTAACAGGTGGTTTTAATGATATAAAACTCTATTTTATTAAAATTGGTGTTTGGTGGATTTTCACGTGACTCTGGATTTTTAGGCGTGACACCTGTTTTGGTTACGGGGAACAGATAATAGCGTCGTCTATTGTTTCGACTCTCTGTACTAGTACACTTTGTGTGTATTGAGCGAGACATTTGGGGTAATTAATTTTGTACGACTATATAAATTAATTCACACCCCAAGGTTATTATGAATAGTGCTTATCTTCTTAATCCTAAAATAATTATTGATTTGCGTATATTTAATATTCATTATTTTGATTCATTGGAGGGTACGATCTTATATGGATCTATATTTTCGGTGAGTTGAATAGCGGTATTATTTATATGAAAAATATTAATTATTAACGGAATACACGCCCCGAAGATCCGAATTGACGATACCCCCTTAAGGATATGCTTATAAGTTTTGACTGGGTCAAACCCTACAGGTGAATTTAATTATCCAGCGGTCAAATAAGTTAAGCGAAAGGGTTTAAGGAATATCAAGATGCCAATTAAATTAAATTGTCAGTAATTAAATTTAATTGGCGGGTATCGGGAATCTTAATATGGGAAGAAATAGTAAGCATTTAATAACAGAAGCTCAATGCAAGAAGGTCTTGAGATTATGAGTCAGAGTGTAATTACAGTTCTTTACTGGTGTGAACTGTAATTCAGTGTTTAATGAAAATTACAGAAACCGCTGCATGTCTTTCTCTAATTGCAGAAATCGTTGGTAGGTATCTGTGTTTCATTGGAAGTCTAACTCATAATTACTCCCCAGATCCCTACTATAGCCCTATATATACGCGGGTAGGCTGAACTAGTTTGAGATTGATAGATCATATCTCATATATTATTATTATTGTATTGTCTTTGTCTTTCAAGACTTAAATAAATCGAAATTCTGCCGGTATAAGTTCTCGGAGGATCGTAGCCAACACTACGTTCGAGGATCGCGTAAGGGAATACAGTAGAAGATCTTACTGGAGCTTCAACTTAGAATCAAATCATAGTTGAAGAATAGATCGACAAAAGATATTCTTCTAAATTAACTTTGGATGCACGGGTTTATTTTTGATCGTTCGACGTCAAAATTTTTATCTGGAGCCCATTTCGGCATTTGCCCGTTCAGTTAATTTTTTACCGAAAATCGTTTACAAAAACAATGATCTTGGCAGTATTGCCTCCAATAGTGTTATCATTGGTATGGGAGTGTATTGGAGTTATCACCTCTTTGGTTTTGGGTCTAGGGCATCCCTGGTGTGTCGATATTTGTGAAATGTTTTTGGGATGAATTCCCCAAGTTATGAAAAATGATTATAATGCAAAATTGCTGGGCACCATGGGTTCGTTGCTATCATTCTGATTCATGTTCTTTAGACTTTTGGTTGACAATAGGAGAAGGCATCACGGGTCTTAATTGTGGGCTAACTCAGTGATAAGGCAACGACAATACGTTCCGAGAGCAATGGCAATAAGTCCCGAGGCAACGATAAAAAGTCCTCCAACCCCACACAGTTGTGATTGAATAAAATGGTTGCGGTATTTAACCGGGCGGCGTGGTTATTATTCACAACGAGGCAGCGAATGATGGCTTAGTGTTCAATTTCCAGAAAGTCTACTCTTGTAATTTTCGATGTGGAATTCAGATTTCTGTTCTTAGAGTATGGTCGGGTTGGGTACTTGCATTACATTTATCAATGCATTCCACGTATGATTAGTTATTTATACTTACCTACTTAATGTACTTATATCTTTTGAATTTGTCTGTCTTCTGGATATATAAATGCACTAAGTGTTATATGGAATGCGTTTTGGAGATTTTGTGTCGTGAGTTTGGTTAGTGGGTTTTGAGAGTTTTCTTCTAGGTTTTGGCTCATGGCTTCATGCCACGGTGAAGAAGAGGGAGCTGTTTTCAAAAGGAGTATTCTGACCAGGGTGTGTTCTCGGAGCAAGTAGACCTCGACAATCATAGATGAGTAGCCCCATCATATTTTTTAATAGTTTTAGGACGATCATTTTTCAATTTTGTAATCTTCTTTGTGAAACTGTAATGTTTATGTATTTTTTGAGTTTTTCGAGACTCAAATGATGTAATATTATAATGATTATCTATGAATGGGATGCTCGCATCACCCAGTTTGTATGTATATGTATGTCTTAACGTTCTCGGGAGTTGGGGCGTCACTATGATGCCCTGTCCTCTGGGCACGTTGAGACATACATAAGTATAGATAAGGGGAATATTCTAACCATTCATTTATATTTAGATATCATAAATACTACATCATTAGGAGTTCTGAACTGTTCATAAGTACATAACGATTATAGTTTCACTAAAAAATTTAACAAAAATTACAATACGCCCGTGGAAACTGAACAGAAAGAATAAAAGTAAAAACACAATTCTTCAGCTAGCATTGTCGGGCTCCATTGGGTCCTACCACTCACTCTGTTCTTCAATTCCGTCTTCTTCTATGGGGGTGACTTTCTCAATGAACTCATCACACTCACCTATGGCACAAATGTCATGAGCCAAAACCCTGAAGTAAATTCCCTAAACCGTCTAACAAACTCACAATAAAATATTCTACAATACATATCGTATAATACCCAATACAATTTTAAGGCCAAAGAGATAGACAATTTAACATTTTCAATAGGGTAAGCATATAGAAGAACAATTGTGCAAGTGCGTGATGCAAATGAATGTAATGTAGTTGCCAAACCCAACTTGTATCTAGAAATAAAAATTGGAGTTCCACTTTAGGACTTATTTCTATTGCTTGTATGGGTTTATTATTATTATTGCCGTTCTGAGGGACTTATTGTCATCGCCGTGATGAAACTTGTTGTCATTACCACCTCAAGGACTTATTGTCAATGCCGTGATGGGACTTTATGAAGCACTACTATCAGCAAGAACGTAAGCCATGGCCTGCGGTGGTCTGGTCTATCCACCATAACCCTGAGTCGTCGGCTACCTCACAGACTGTGCTGAAGTACCTCCCTCTGTAAACCTAGACGTCTAGGCCCTAGGTTGCTGAGGAGTCTGTCGTCTTTGCGCAAATGGAGTAGCTGGCGCTCTTATCACACTCGGAACATTCCCTTTCCAGGGACAGTTTATGCGAATATGCCCAGACTGACCACACCTAAAGAAGATAGGTGGGTCTCTCATCTGTGACTGGACAGACCCTGAACTCTGTACCTAGCCCTTCTGCGGGCACTCAATTGAACGATGCCCTGGCTGTCCGCATCGATAACAAATCAGCCCTCTCTGCTCTGGCCTTCCTGCCAAGGCCACTGAAGGTGCAGGTGTGGACGACTGCGGTTGATACGATCCGACAAAATGAGAACTAGGTCCAGACGACCTCTGGCGCTTTCTCCCGCGCCTCTAGAACTGTGCATCTCCACTGCCTTGCTGACCCCACTCTCTCTAACTTTGCAGCTCTCTGCCAACGAGTTCTCTACTCAAATAACAACTTCTACTAGCACAATGTACACATCCAAACCCAGAGCTGCAATCCTGTCCTTGATAGTAGGTCAAAGGCCCCTCTCAAACCTCATAGTGCGCAACTCCTCTGTAGATACCATCTCAGCTACGAACCGCGACAGATTCGAGAACTTGGCCTCATACTGGACCACAAAAAGGTTCCCCTGAACAAGGGAAAGGAACGCTTCTCGGTATGAAAGCAATATAATAAGATAAGCTTTCATACAACATGCTACGTACGTAAAGACATAACACACATAAGCATGTCAACACATAACCACTTAAGGTGACGCAACACATCTCACATACCAAGGAGAATCAACAAGACAGACACGTCAATTTGGATAACCTATTCGGATTCCCTTCTAGAAAACACGTGGGCCAAACGCGTCTCTAACTTGGCTCCCAAATTTGTTAATCCAAACGCCCAAAGGAAAGATTAATCCATCCCAAGACCCAACCTCTATACTCATAGAAACACCAACTATCATGCTTATCAAGCTATCAGCATGTCATAAAAACATTTATACACATGCAAACAAGCATCAGTAATTAACCTCACCAGGTGATAAACCCTCTTCCCATGGCTCTTAGGTATTCAAATCCAGAGCTCTGATATCAAGTTGTCACGTCCCAAAACTCAGGGTCACGTGAAAATTTACCAAAACACCAGTTTTATGAAAATAGGTTTTCATACTTTCAAATCCACCTGTTGAAATCAAATGAAAACCCAATATGCATCTCTCATAAACTGTAAACATACAATTCCAACATGCATACATATATCGCCTTACGGCGTATAAAACCTGCCTTTAAGAACAGGCATACCAAAAAGGAAATACTACAAGAGTCTTCTGCCATCCGTCACCACAGGCACCACAAGATCTACTCCAGATCATTCTCCATATCATCACTTAAAATGGTTTTATATAGAAAATCTCACCCGTGAGCCGAAGCCAAATAGAAACAGACTATAAAGCTACAAAGCAGGATATGCAGTTATATGGTGGGAGCTAACTCAACCACAAGTAAAACCATGCATTATAAGTAATGCAAACAACAGTTAAAGAAAACAATAATCAAACATTGTTTTCCACTCGGGTCACACACACCGAGGAAAAATAAATCGGTAAAACAATATTCTCCACTCGGGCCACACAGCCGAGGAGAAAGATAAATGAATCCTATGTATCGACTCCGTCACAAGGGGATAGATGTAGCAACTACAAACTCCTGCCCCTTTACCCAATCCCTACACATCGTAGGACCGGTTAGGTAAATTCAAGTTCTATACGAAGCCACCATAACGTAAAAGCTTAGTTTATAGGTTCAATAACCCGAGGGAACAAAGCACCCAACCGCCTAGTTTACGGGGATTAACCCAAAGGACCAAGATACCTACTCTGCGCACGTTTTTAGACTTTCACCAAGGGCAACTCGTGCCAAATACCCGCTATCCCGGTACATCTAGAGAATCATTTTCAAACCAAAATGTTTTTCACATTTATACTGAGATCCATCCGTCGACATGGAGATCATACAAACATATAGATCCATCCATTAACATGGAGATCAAACAAACATGTAAAAACATAAGTTTCAAAGCTATACAACATATGTACAAGAAGATCCAATCCATCTACCATGGAGATCTAAGCATGAAAATGCATGGTTTTCATCAAAACATTTTAAAAATTGAGCCTCAATCCCACAGGTTAGCTCCAAACCTTCAAAAACATGATTTTCAAAGATGCACCCACAGCAGCCCAGGTTCAGTTGGCTGGACCCACCCTCCAGTCTACTGAAAAATACACTGGAATCCATGCCAAAATGCCCAACAACACTATTTAGTCAACTGACCCCATTGGTTCAGTCGACCGAACCCACAAACCATGATCCAGTCCGCTGACCCCATGGGTTTAGTCGACCGAACCAGCCTAGAAAATGTTTTTCACCTACGATTTTGCCATTTTAAACCCAAG